>OZ018323.1:44077702-44288623 GCA_963969495.1 Ceratothoa steindachneri | reverse complement strand
AGAGAGAGAGAGAGAGATGAAAAATGTTTATATCCAATCGTTTGACAGGGTACGTGTGATGTATGAGGTAAAAGTAAAGAGTATAGGATATTAGTTGCTGGTGTTTGGGGGTGAGGATGGGATAAAGTGTAATATTACAGAGAGTGGTGTATAGAGGTGTATCATGAATGGTAGTGGTACAGATAAAGGAGATTTCAACAACATATGTTATGAAAGTCCCTTGATTGGTCATAGCGTTATTAAATGTTCAGAGAATGAGAATAGAATGTGCGAGAAAACTGAATGGCAGTATGCTGGAGCTAGGGTTGATATATGTGAGTGAGACTGGTATGGAAGGAAAATGAAGATTGAGAGTAACAGCACCCTAAATGTTCATTGGGAGGAATGTTGAGGTGTAAGGGAATAGAGGAGTAGGAAGGAAAGGAGAAGAGCTATGCGTTTATTAGTGTAAGAAAAGCAATAGATGTGATACGTTGAATGTATTTGGATTGAATAAAATTGATCGAGTGTCAAGGTGTGCGAAAGGTCGAAAGATCACGTAAAATGTGAGGGGATTTTGTGATGGGGCTTGACTGGGACCTTCTGCCTTGAGATAATCAGTAACTGGACGAGTAGAGAGAGTCATATTGTATTTTTTCATATTAGAGGAGAAGGGGTTTAAATAATAAATTATAGTGTATAGAAAACACATCTTACAAAGGTTTAATTTTGATCTCTTTAACCTATATCAATTTGCAGTTGAAAATTATTGAATTATTGATCGTTTTAAAATTGTATCTATACCAGAATATATCTTATCTAGTTTTCTATCAGGGATGGTAATATTTTCTCTGATAGAATAAAGATAAATAGGTCTCATTTCACTTAATTATGGTTATCATATAGTGCGGAATACGCCGACATGTATAATAAAATAAATAAAGGTGAGGAATATTGAAAGACGCAAGTAAGCAACGCAGCTCCTTGTAGCAGACAGCTCCTTACAGAGGTGGTAGGGTTTGTGTACTTACTAAAATACCTTATTGCTAGGCCGAGTTACCACGAAAGCAACAAAGGTACATGCAAAGCAAATATAACTGGATTCTGTATATAACTTAATTTCTTTTTCTACTTTCAACCATTTTCATCTTTTCTACTCCCCACTAATTTCATTGTTTGCCAGGGCCTCGACAGTGTCTTAGAGTTATTGAGGGTCTCTATTTCAGCAAACCTAATTAAATGAAAGTTTTATTTATTTTTCCAAGTGAGGTTTAATGAAGATAATAATTTCCCATTAATTAAACAAATAATAGACATGCCTTCCTGGAATGCCTCCCAGAATAGTTGTAATTAAATAAATAAGATTAAAATATGCAAATTAAAATTCCATTGAGCATTTTAGGAGTAATTGTATGGGAAGGAATTAAAAAAAAAATTACTAAAGAAAAAGATAATTAAATTTTGAAAGCAAATGCTGTTTATAGGTCAACCTAAACAGGAGTTCAGGCCTAATTTCTATCTCATTTAAATATTTGGACATAAAAGCACTTAAAGGATAAATGTAAATCCTACTTTAATATTCGACAAAACTAAACGTTTATAAATGCAGGTGAGTAGCATCGAAAATCTTATGAGTGTATATTTCATCGTCCCTGATTATTTATTCCGCAGTAACTACATAATTTCTTCTCTAAGAGCATTTGTATGTTTTTCCCCACCATTTTTATGTGTGCGGTAATACACCTACGACTTTGAACGCTATACAATACATAGGTATATAAAAATATATTAAGAGAACATTAATAGAGGGTGTACAAGGAAGGTTCTAGGTTCAGCACGCACACGTCTTTCTAGAGAGAAACACATTTAAGGCTGGGACAGGATTTGCAGTAGCACGATCAAAGTACAAGAGACCTGCAAATGCCTAGTTTTATACGATTGATCTTTCCGCCAATACTAGAAGGGAATAGATTTTACTACTGTTTAACTGTCTATACTTATATTGTAATAATTTTAATAAGTGCTAATCAGATGGTGTAAAGCTCGGGTTTGCAAAAAGTCGTGGAAAGGCTTGATTCTTTGGGAATGGCCATGGTCTGCCTCAACCCCTCCGTGGTAATCGTGGCAGAATATTGGCAGCTACCAACTCAATCGCTTCCTTTCTCATTATTTTTTGGGGCTGATAAGAAAGTGTGGATCTTCGCAGTGCGAGTTCATGTGCGGGGCAGGGTTCGAACCACAAAAGAATGAGATAAGGGACAACGACCCACCAGAATAAATCCGACACGGTTCGCATAGGTTAACCCTTATTAGGGGCATGTTCGTGAACAATGTACATAGAGCCCAGCGTCCATGGTTACACGCCGACTTTGTAGAACCTGCTCATGATCTGCCCGAAAACCAGACTTCTGGCCCATTCGCCGATGAAAACCAGATAAACAGAACTTTCCGATATTTAGTCAGTTCTGTTTTGTCCTAACGAATTCTTTCTAAAATCAATCCCCCAAAACCTAATGAGTGCGACAAATACAAGTAAAATAAAAAGCAACGCCCCCCACCCATCCCTATTGAACCCTCCCTCTGACAATCATTAGTTGTTAACTATTAGTCTTAGAGCAGGGTCTCCCCTCTCACCTCTATCTTCACCTGAGTCGAGTCGCTCTTTGCTTTCTTAGTGGCTCACAAAAGAACGCAGCGAAGCAAAGGACGCGCTGCATAAATTCTCAGCACCCTGGTGAACCATCTTAGCTCCTATGGAAGGATAATAGGCGGAATCTTCCCCTGAGGTTTGCCAAGACAACTCATCCATCAGAGGTTTGCCACGTTAATGGTATCCGGCATGCCAACCCTAGTGAAGTTGACGTTTGACTCCCTGGTCTGGATACCTGACTCGATGGGGTAGGATAGCCATTTGGAGGCCTCTCCTCAGGTCGAGTTCACCCTGCCACAGATAGCTGGCTTTTCCAAGGAGGTGAAGCTTGTCTCGGTGCCAGACACCGAAACTGAGTCCCCCTTCTGCAAGGCTCTCCTGAAGCGACAGGGGTACTCAAAGACTAACAAGGAGGGGAGGGACCCCTTTCCTTGTTTGTTGCCTCCTTCATGGCAAAGATCTTTTCCATCTTGTACAAATATCTAACCGAGATTGCTGCGTATGGCCTAGGGGGCGCTTTAAGGGCGAAAAGAGATGAAGAAAACGAAAAGCGACAGTAAAAAATCAGTGAGAACAAGGGATTTCCCTCCCTCCACGGGTAATCTAGGTCTTCTGCCACTTCGGCAAGTGACCAGTCATTCAGAAGCAACCTGCCTTTTTGGAGCTCGCTAATTTCAAACACTTTATAATTACTCGCTCAACGGATTGCTGCCTGTTGGGCAAAGGCCACATGTTCAATCAGAGAATAGTATTTAGTTTGACAGGTAGAGAGCCGAAGGTGACCCTTTCTTGGACATGAGCCTTCCAGCGAAGCGGCCATGATTAGTGTTCTTAGGAAAATCAATGGCTCGCCAGTGTGTGACGCCCCACTATACCATAAACTTCGCTAAATGAAAGGTTTATGCAAGAGAAGTCGTAAATTACTCCTTAGAATACATCACTAAAGAGCTGGGTGACCAAAGAATGGTCAAAGTTAAATGTGTGATGAGAAAACAAGCAGAGGCCTCGAGACCCATCCCTACACACTTCGTTACGTGTGTCAAGGTGTGTCGATTTCGGAGAGCAGCACCCTGCTTCCTTGAAACAATGTGGCGGGTATATCTTTGGAGAAGGAATTTCTGGCCGTTTAGCCTGTGCATAGTCTCTCATCTCGCGAAGCTACGGTCGCTTCTGCCCCATTCTCAACCCTTTGATTTGTTCTGTCCACAACAGGTGCTCCCGTGTTATGGCTGTCGCTACAAAAGGTTCACATCTAGCCTTGGCTAAAACTAGGGCTCTCTTCTGTTCCAGCGTGACGGTTTCCTGTAAAGCGTAACTACAGCGCCCCTCTTAGACTCACTGGAAGAAAAACCCACAACGAAAATGGTCATGAGGCTGTTGCGGGGATTCCTAGGTTTTTTTTTCGAGAGTAGGACAACGTCAAAAGAGTTTCGGTTCCTAAGCCCGCAACCAAGGCAGGACCGCGCGACTCGCTGACGTGGCGCCTTCTAAAATAGCGATCACCGTCTTGACTACCAACTTCGATCCCGGGGGAGGAAAAGACTCGCATATCTATAGCAACCTCCTCCGATCAATCCTCCAAGGCGACAGCGCTTTTGGCGATTGGACGGCCAACACATCCAAGGTCTTCACTTAGAAGAATGCCCCTGGATCCCTTTCGAGCTAGGACTTGGAGGAATATTCATTCAATGGAATTGCCGTAGACTGGGAGGACCTGCCGAGGCTCGTGTCCTCCCGTTTCATGTTACCTATTTTTTTAGAAGACTATGCTGGATGCGTGCCCCCTGCCACCCTCCCGAGGTATAAGGGGTTTGCGAGCACAACAGTACGGGATAGGAACAGGGCAGGAGGATGAATGATTAATAACCAGCATGATGTCTCCGTTCTTATAGGTACTTGCTATAAATACTTCCTTTCAGGCAGTTTCACTGCAGCTACATCTCTCTTGCATCGCCCTGTCCCTGTACTTTCCTGATACTAAGCCTGGATTTAGGTGGAAGGTGGCAGATGACTACTTTCCCATTCAACTATCACCTTTTTAGCTTTTGTCCCATGAAAACCTGCTCTTTTCGTTCTCGGAACGATCACGGAGATCGAAATTTTAGGAAATGACCCACCACTCCTCCTAACTAGCATACGTGTCTTCACTTGACGAGAAGAACAGTTTTTCAGAGGAGTGGAAGCAAATCAAAAGGATTCGCGGCAAGTTCTTGCAGGAACTCTCTCCCGTTTTCCAAGAGAACGAGACCACATTCTTGGACGCAGAGTAAGTGGTTGATTCTTTCATAACCACTTTATCCAAATTCCATAGCCAAGATGCTGCTCCAGTAGCATTCAAATCACCTCATGATATCGCTGAAGACCGCCGACTGGACTTTATCTCTCGAGTCGGAGAACCCTTAAAAAGATAGATTTAGTTAGAGTGAATTGCAGTCTGCTCTCGCTTCGTGCTCGGACCCTTCCCCCCTGATGTTGGCGATGTCCCGTATGCCATTCTTTGACACCTAGTTGAGCCAGGTATGGCATTTCGGCTAGATTGTTTAACAAGATCTGGACAGGGCTATCTTTCCAGACTCCTAATAAATGGCTATTGTCCACTTTTCGCAACACATGGAGAGAGATCACTCATCCTTGTTTGGTTTCCACCCAATTTCTATAACCCCCTGCGAGTACAAGTTCATGAAAAAATTGGTAAATGTTATTTTAGCCTTTTTCCTGGACAGTGGAGGCCACCTGTATTCTGTACATTCCGTAAGTTCCACTCCACGTTGGATGCTCTGCTCCGACTAGAAAATGCTGTCTCCGAGGCCTTCCTTCGTTTTTTTTTTGTTTTTTTTTAATTAAGGGGCTATCTGGCAAACGCCGACTTAGGCATTAGTCGCCGTAAACAAACAGCCTAGTTCTAGGCTACTTTAAAAATTAAACAGGAAACAATAAAAAGAAATAACAATAACAATAAAAAAGCAATAACAAAAACAATAACAAAAACAACAACAACAACAACAATTAAACCGGGTTAAATGAAAGGAAGAAGGCCAGCCTCCCCCAAAAAGTCAATAAGTCCACTAGTCATGGTGCACGCACTCGTCCCGAGTACAAGGGACAGGCGGTAGCGACCCCGCCCATCCTGGTACCGGGACAGGTATCGTGCGCGAAGATCACCCAGACTGGGACATTCGACAAGAATGTGCTGAACAGTCTGGGAGACTACGCAGTCGTTGCAATAGGGCGCAGGCGAGCGCTCCATCAAATAGCGATGCGTCACACGAGTATGTCCGATTCGAAGACGACAGAAAGCAACCTGAAGCCGCCGCGGCATTGGGGGATAGGTCCATGGGAACAGTCGCGGCGCAATGGCACGCAACTTTAAGTTCCCCTCGACCGTCTCCCATCTTCTTTGCCAAGCAGTCCGAAGAGCTGCCCGTATTCCTGCCATGTAGTCAGTGTGAGGAAGAGCGAAACGCTGGTCCGGTCGCAGAGTCCTCGCGGACTCTTTGGCGCCCTCATCGGCGCGCTCATTCCCCGCAATTTCTACATGTCCAGGAACCCAGCAGAAGATAATCTCGACATCTGCCCGGCTCGCCAAAACCGTGGCGTCACGAATTTCGCGAACCAGGGGATGCGGAGATTCCAATGCCCCGAGAGCACTCAGGGCGCTTTTGAGTCGCTATAGATCACAATCCAGTCTCTAACCGGGCACATCGCGTAATCTCCTGTACCGAGTGGTGTATTGCCACCAACTCACCAATGACCCGAGAGCACTCAGGGCGCTTTGTGAGTCGCTATAGATCACAATCCGGTCTCCGAACCGGGCACGTCGCGTAATCTCCCGTACCGAGTGGTGTATTGCCACCAGCTCGGCCGTGAAGACAGACGCAGCGCCTGGTAGAGCCCCGCTGACTTCAAACAGAGGGGATACGGCGTGGAAGCCGACCCCCTCTTGGGACTTGGAGCCATCCGTATACACTGGCACGGTACCAGCGTGACACGATGTGTGCTCCAAAAAGGTCAAACGCAATACTCCCGGCGCAGTACAAGCTTTGGGAGCAGAGGCGTGGCGACAAATAGCAAAATGTGGTACCCTCCAGGGTGGCGTCCTGGGCAGAATCAGGGGCGCCACCGGCCCGAGAGCTATATCTACCTCTCGAAGGAGTTTCCTGGCCCTTTTGGGTTTAGGGTATGACTGGCGTCTCTCGGCGGCATAGGCACCATCGAGATCAGCTGCGGATGCAGTGAGAGCTGTTGGCGACTGAGGGAGGCGCCGGGCTCGCGCGTACAGGCGAGTGATGCACTGCACGCGGCGCAGAGCGAGTGGCATCTCCCCAGCATCGACCAACAGGCTCTCAATGGGGGAAGTGCGGAAGGCACCGGTCGCAAGGCGAAGGCCGGTGTGGTGGATCGAATCCACCTTCCGCAATAAACGCTCGGCTGCGGATGCATAAAACTCGCATCCGTAGTCGAGCTTCGAGCGAACAAAGGATTGATAAAAAAGTAAGGCGGTAGCCCTATCAGCGCCCCAAGCGCTGAACGTCACGGAACGGAGAATGTCCATGGCGCGGGTACAAGAGACCCTAAGGCTGCGAATATGAGCCTCCCAGGTGAGGCGTCGGTCGAATACAAGACCAAGGGAACGGTGCGACTCAACCACATCCAGGCGCACCCCATTAAGAAACAAATCTGGGTCGGGGTGAAGCCGTGGATGGCGGCAGAAGTGCACCACCTTAGTTTTGGCCAAAGAAAACCGAAACCTGTGCGCTTCGGCATAGCGAGAGACGCAGTTCAATGCCTGTTGGAGTCGACGCTCCAGAGTTGGCATCTGGGCAGCGCAGAAAAGAGATCGAAAGGTCGTCCACGTAGAGCGTAGCGAGAACATCTTCCGGCAGCACCGAGGTGATGCCGTTGATGCTCAGGGCAAAGAGTGTGACACTGAGGACACTTCCCTGCGGGACACCCTCTTCCTATTCTTTTGGGCCGGAGAGGGCTCCCCCCCACCCGTACGCGGAATCGACGATCTCGCAAAAATTCAGATATAAACATTGGGAGGCGTCCCCTCGCCCCCATCGTGTGGAGAGTCTCCATGATACCGTATCGCCATGCGGTATCATAGGCCTTCTCCAGATCAAAAAACACCGTGGCGTAGTGCTGTCTACGAAGGAAAGCCTCGCTGACGGCATTTTCCAGTCGGAGCAGAGCATCCGACGTGGAGTGGAACTTACGGAAGCCGCACTGTGCAGAAGACAGATGGCCTCCGCTGTCCAGGAAATAGGCTAATCTAACATTTACCAATTTCTCCATCAACTTGCACACGCAAGAGGTTAGAGAGATTGGGCGGAAACCGGTCGGAGTAGAGTGATATCTCCCCTGCTTGCGAAAGGCGAGCACAGTCTGGGAGAAGACCTTCCACCCAGATTCTGTTGAACAAATCTAACAGAAAGGCCATGCCTCGCTCCCCCAGGTGTCGAAGCATGGCGTACGGGACATCGTAAGGACCATGGGCGGTGTCCGCTCACGAAGCGAGAGCGGAACGCAACTCACTCACAGTAAACTTGTCGTTGAAGGGTTCTCCGCCTCTGGAGGTAAAGTCCAGCCGGCGGCCTTCCGCGACATCACGACGTGCATTGAATGCTGGCGGAGCAGCATCACGGCTAGAGAATGCGGAAAAAGCGGTCGCTAAGGATTCCGCCACGGACGCGGGGTCAGAGATTGCGGTCCCATTCTCCTGGAGAACGGAAGGGGGGTCCTGCGAGAACTTGCCCCGAATACTTTTGACTCGCTTCCACACCTCAGCTAAAGGGGTCTTCTTGTTAAGTGAAGACACGTATGCCCGCCAAGAAGAGCGGTGGGCGTGCTTCGAAATATATCGGAACCTAGCCCTAGCCTGACGAAATTCAGCGACAGTGAAATCGTTCGGGCGGCGCTTATAGCGCATGTAGGCATAACGCTTCTGTTTGAGGGCCGTCTCACACTCGGCCGACCACCATGGGAGTGGTCAGCGTGCAAAACGGCCAGACGTCCTAGGAATAGTAGTCAGGCCCACGGCGATGAGGTTGCCGAAGAAGAACTCAACGGCCTCATCTACCGACCTAAACTCCTCGACTGAGATAGAGAATTCAGTCATTTCCTGAAATGCAGGCCACCGCGCCCGCGCCAAGCCCCCCCCCCCCTGAGGTGGTCTCTCAGGCTGCAGTTGCCCTGAAAATGATATTTGAATGGGAAAGTGATCACTACCATGGAGGTCATCGACCACCCCCCAATCAAAATCAGGCTGTGCATCCGAAGAGCACAAAGATAGGTCAAGGCAAGAAAATGAAGCGGTTCTCGGACAGTGATGCGTAAACTCATCCACGTTTAGGACACCCATCTCAAGCTCTTCGATCAGATCGGCAAGGACTTGTCCCCTGGGATTTATGGAGTAATCTCCCCAGAGAGGATGCCTGCCGTTCAGATCTCCAAGCAAGAGATAGGGCCTCGGCAACCGTGCCACGACGCGGCGGAAGTCCCCCCCCCGTCGAAGTCAGCTGACGGTGGAATGTACGCAGAAGTGATAGTATACCTCCTATCCAGGTGCAGCTGCACAGCCACTGCCTGGAGGGAGGTATCTAAAGAGAAAGGAAAAACGGAGACATCATGCCGGGTGTAAACCACGCATCCCCCAGCCCGGCCATCCCGCGGTGGTGGGGTCGCAAGACCCTTATACCCCGGGAGGGCAGGCAGGGGGCACGCGCCTAGCATGGTCTCCTGCAAAAAAATAGCTAATGGGGAACGGGACGAGGCGAGCCTCCGCAGCTCCTCCCAGTTGGCCCGGAGTCCACGGCAATTCCATTGAAGGAATATGCCCTCCAGGCCTAGCTAGGAGGAGACGCGGGGGCCCTCTTCGAACTGAAGACCCTCACGGGAATGGCCGTACGCTTCCCGGGGGCAGAACCCCGGGCGCTGTTGGCGGGATAAAGCGCTGAAGGCGCTGTCGCCTTCGAGGACTTATTGGGGGAGGTTGGGCTCGCCATGCGAGTCTTTTCCTCCCTCTGCCTCGAAACCTTAGGCGGGCGCTGCGGCTTCGGAGGCGGGGGGGCTTGTTTTCGAGGAACCACCGTCTCCGAGCCACTCGCTCCACCTCGGGGCGTGGGCGAAGGAGCCGAAGCTCCTTTGTTGCTGTCCTCCTGTCGGGGGACAGCTTTAGGAACCCCTGAAGATGGCCTAGCGACCATCTTCAGGGGTGTTGCCTCCTGTGAGTCTAACGACTCGGTGGAGGCGCGTGGCCGTTTCGCCTTGCGGGAAACGGTCACGCTGGGGGAAGAGGGGGGAGCCCTGATTTTAGCCGGGGCTGGGTATGAACCCTTTTTGCCACCAGCTTTACTAGGGGAGCGCCCGGGTTGGGTAGAGCCTGCAGAAGGGCTCCGAATGGGCGCGGAAACAACCGTGCTCGTTGGCCTGGATGGGACAGGAGCAGAGGGTGCCTTTCGAACTACTGAGGCATATGACGTCCCAGGCAGAGCTGGGCGCGCCAGGACCAAGTCCTTAGCCTCGCGGAATGAGAGTCTATCCTGGGCCTGAACTGCCCAGGATTTCTTTCTCCAGGAGATATGCACCACATTGCTTCGAAGAAGCAGGGTGCGGCTCTCCGCAATTGACACACTTGGCCACACACGATTTGGACTTATCGTGTGCGACCTTGGAGCAATTTACACAGACTTCGGGTGACCCCGACTTTGCACGTTTACATGAGCGATTCGTATGGCCGAAGCGGTGACAGTAATAGCACCGCCGCGGCAGTGGCACGAATGCCTTCACGCGGTAGCGGTACCAACCGGCACGCACCGACTCAGGGAGCTTGTCACAGTCGAACGTGACGAAGAGTGTAGGGGTGGGTCTCGAAGCCCCTCCCTGTTTTCTCATCACACGTTCGACCTTGACCGCCCCATGGTCGGCCAGCTCTAGGGTGATGTCCTCAATGGAGTAGTCAACGAGTTCCCTCGCATAAACTACTCCTTTCACAAAGTTCATAGTAGAGTGCGGCATCACACTCACCGGGGTGCCATGAAGTGTCCGAAGAGCACTTATCTTGGCCGCCTCGGTGGGATTCGCCGCATTCGCCAGAAGGCTGCCGTCCGAGAAACGGGTCACCTTCGGCTCTCTACCAATTGCACTAGCATGGCGGCTTGGAACTTGGCCCAATCTGCCCTCCTGGCGTTTCATTGCAGCGGCGGGAGAGGAGGAACTGGTGAGGCCATGGTGAAGGAACTGAGGATCCAGTAGTGGTCGCTGGTGAGGGTGAGGTGGACCTGCCAAGTGGCTCAGGGCTGGGGGTCCACGTCGAGACTGTCGGAGGTTGGGCATTGGGCAGCGCCGTGGACGGCTCCTCTTTTGAGCGGGCGCGGTGGGCCCGACGCTTGAGTCACCCACTTCTCTGTGGCTTGGGGTGCAAGGGGGTGGGGGGCTGGGTGGAGGTGTGAGTGGAGTTGCCAGTGGTGTGGCTGCTGGTCCCCCTTCTTGCTGCCCGCCCCTCCCCCTCCTCCACCTCTAATTGACCTGTGCCAGGCTGTTGAGGCATGGGGGGCGGGTAGGAGGCCCACGGCAGCCTGTTTAGGGGTAGCGTGGGGATAAGGCGTCGGCTGTCTTGTTGCTAAGGGGGGGTGGGGGGGCTCACGTGGTTCCCCCTGCAGCTGCTGGCTTTGTTGCTGGAGGAGTAACAAGGAAAGTAAGTACCCTAGGAGACCTTACGGTTTATTCAAAGAGGGTACCTTTGGACTAGCAATCGAGCGGGCACATGGCTCCTCAATTGTTCTGCGTCCCTAAACGGCCACTTTTCAAGACTTTGTCTAGTCTTGACTTGAACTGATCAACAGATTCACTGTTGACAACTTCCACTGGAAGTGCGTTCCACTTACCGCAGATACTGTAGGTGAAAAAGTTTCCACCCAGATTGCGGCTGTAACGCTTCAGTTCAAGTTTGAAGCCGTGATTGCGCGTTCTGTTCTCACTCATTGTGAAAATATCCCGGTAGTCAACATTGTCGAACCCTCGAACTATTTTAAAAACTTCGATGAGCTGACCACGCAGTCTACGGGTTTCCAGCAAGAACAGATCTAATTCCCTTAGTCTATCCTCATAACTTTTATGTCGGATAGAGGGAATCAGTTTGGTTGCCCTAGCTTGTACGCGTTCCAATCTCGCGATGTCCTTTCACAATGAAGGACTCCAAAATTGTATGGCATACTCCAGGTGCGGTCGGACAAGTGAGTTGTACAGGCCCAGTACAATCTCCTGGTTCCGATAATCAAACTGACGCTTAATATAGCCTAGCATCCTTTGGGCCTTTTTCTCCGCCTCAATGCACTGTTTCGAGAACTTGAGGTCACTAGTGATTGTTACACCCAAGTCCTTCTCAGTGTTGGTGGATTCTATAGCAGTGCCCTTAAGGATATACTGAGATTGGGAGTTTCTGTGGCCGATATGCATCACTTTGCATTTCCCCACGTTAAAAGGCATATGCCACGTGTCCGACCACTCTCCAATCTTCCCAAGATCTTCCTGCAGGCGAACAGTATTTCCATCCTTTGCAACGTTCATACCAAGCTTGGTATCGTCTGAAAATTTGGAAATCTTGGCAACCATGTCACCGTCCATGTCGTTGACGTAGATGATGAATAGTAGTGGTCCCAGGACAGAACCTTGAGGCACCCCGCTAGTAACGTGCACCCCCTCAGAAGACTGTCCATTTACCACCACCCGTTGCCGTCTGCCACTTAGCCAGTTCTCGATCCAGCCGGCTACCTTTCCGTCTATGCCCAGCGCTTGCACTTTCCGGAAAAGGCGGCGGTGTGGTACCTTATCAAAGGCTTTCTGAAAGTCTAGGTAGACCACATCCACCACCTTGTCCCGATCGTGCTTACTGAAAACGAAGTGGAAGAATTTCACAAGGTTCGTCAGGCATGACCGTTGCCTTCGGAAGCCGTGCTGGGAACTCCTCAGTAGCAGGTTTGACTCTAAATACGACGTTTCTATGAGTTTACTGACTATCGAAGTCAGACTGATAGGTCGGTAGTTTGATGGATGGCTGGGGGCTCCTTACTTGAAGATCGGAGTCACCTCCGCCTCACGCCAGTCTCTAGGAACGCATCCGGTCCGGATTGACATGTTAAAGATAGCGCACAGATGTCGTGATACTTCATCGCACACTTCCTTCAACACCTTGGGTAGAAACCTGTCCGGTCCAGGGGACTTATTCGTCTTTAGGTAAGCGATCTTTTTCTTTATTTCTCCTTCGGTGAAGTCCATTGCCTCTAGCTTTTCCCCCGAGTAGGAATCCGTAGGCTGGGGGATGGGACCACACTCTTTAGTAAACACTGAGGAGAAGTAGTCATTGAGAAGGTTAGCATTTTCTGCATCTGACTGAGTTAATGCACCCTCCTCGTCCACTAAGGGCCCAATCCTACGATGGATTAGGTTACGGCTATTTACATAGCCGAAGAACTCCTTGGGATTCTCCTTGCAGAGTCTCGCCACTCAGAGTTTCTCAGTACGCTTAGCCGCCCTTATGCTGGACTTCACTCTCCTGGCTTGCCTCTGGTACTCGTCAAAGGCACCCGAGATCTTCGATCGCTGGTACGCATTTCTCTTCTCCCTAAGCAGTTGGCCGATTTCTCGATTAAACCACTTTGGTTGAACAGAAGACCGACGGAGGCATTTCAGAGGGATGCAACTTGATTGAAGACTTATGAATATATTTTTGAAATTGTTCCACGAATCCTCAACCTCTTCGCATACCGCTAGCCTTACATCAGTCAGCCCAGCACGAAGGCTTGCAAAGTCTGCTCTTCTCAAGTCAAGTTTCCTTGATTGACTGGCAACAGACCTTACCTTTGGAATCTTGACGGTAAATCTAACTAGCTGGTGATCACTGCCACCGATCTCTTCGCCTACAGAGACATCCTCAACGATATGATCCTCACAGGTGAAGAGCAAGTCGAGGATATTGTCTCCTCTCATCGGTTCTCTGACTCATTGAGTGAGGAACTCGTTGTTGGCGAACTCCAGGAGTAGCGCGCTCTCGCCACAAGCTGCTCTAGTTTACCAGTCAACTTGTCTGTTGAAGTCACCCATAACGATGCACACTCTGCCTTGAACCAGCTCACCCAGCAGTTGGTACAGTTCCCTGTCATTCTCAACGGGTTGGGAAGGGGGTCTGTAAAGTACCAGGGTCCTGTATCTGACAGGACCTATCTCTAGGTCAACGCCTAGGAGCTCGTGATCGGATATAATGTTGGAGTTCGTAGATTTGATTGTATCCTTGACATACAACATTACACCGCCACCCTCTCTGTCTGGCCTATCTTTGTGGAAGAATTGGTAGCCAGGAACCGTGAATTCGACTTCAAAGTCGCGGTTTGAGGTTTTTATCCACGATTCTGTTATGGCTACCATTTCGGGTTCTTCCGTCGCTACGAGGCCACGGAGCTGAGGAAACTTGTTCCTGATTGACCTCGCATTGAACAGAAGAACTTTCAGGGAGTCCCCGACTGTAGGACTCCCTACGCTCTTCCATTTCCCTGCTTGTTTGTTGGCAAGGCACCCCTTTTTGCGACCTCTGAGAAGGTCGTTCCTGGAGTAACACGGGCGTACTGGCGTACGTCCGCCCTCACTCTGGGCCGGATACTCCTTTCGGTCCTCTCTACGACCTCGTGGATCATGTTCGACAGAAAGGCCTTGCCTTTAAAGGAAAGATGTACCCCATCCCTTTGGTAGAGCTCATTTCTACCATACAAGGTGCGGTACGGGTCCACAAAAAAGACCACCTCTGCCGTACACAAATCTGCCAGGCGCTGGTTTAAGGAGATATTCATCGAGTGAGCAGTCCGTGTTGGACCTCTCCTCGGGAGAATCCCGACTACAACACGCTTGCGGGTTTTCAGCCCACAGTCGTCCACGGCACCCATGACCGTGTTGAGGATTTTATCTGTACGGCCTACCATACCTCCTCTCAGGTAGAGATCGTTTCCACTGACCATCAGAGCAACGACTGAGCTCTCAGAAATCTGTGATTTCTCAGCCTCTACTCTAATGTGGTGGTAACCACATCCTGGCAGGCAGCTTACTTTCACACTAGTGCGAAGGCAGGCCGCTAGCAGGGACTGCAGGCCCCGTGCTTGAGAATCACCAATAAATGTGATTCTTGCACATTTGTCAGCAGGCGACTTATTCTTTCCCATCGGAAGCGACTTGCCGCTTTCCTCTTCTATCTCTACATTTTTCTTTTTTTTCTTCTTCATCTTATTTTTTCTTGTCTTCATTTGTTTTCTCTTCTTACGTTTCTCTTTTCTCTTCTTCTCTTTCCACTTTCCCTTGCGCATCAGTAACGTTCAAATCCTGTACACTGGGGTGAGCTGCATTAAGGTCCTTTTTCTTCCGTTTCTTTTTCTTCTTCTCATTGGCTCTGCATGGCAGAAGTGGGGCTGCCAATGCAGTTTCACCTCCTTGGGCTGGAGTTACATCAGCGGAACCACCCAAGTCAGTGGGACTTTCGTCTCGAGCTTGAGCCGACTGGGCCTCTAGTTTAGAGGCTAGCTGTAGATTTTTTCCTCGAGACGCCAAATCTGAAGCGCGTGCTGCTTTTCTAGGGTCTGTATTTTACTTTCCAGCGCCCTAGATTTTTCTCTAGAGGTTGTGAAGAGATCCTTGAGTTCGTTGCAGTATGCCACTGCCTCTAGGACCTCTCCCTTAAGGATGCAGTCGGTGCATATACTTCCCGGGTGGCATTCCGAAAAACATCCTTTCGGTAAGTCCCCACACCACTTATCCTTCTGGCATATCGCACATGTATATTTGAGTGCAGCTGGACCTTTTTTTCCTCTCATTTTGAACACTTTCTCTCTTTCAAAACTTTGTGACCAATCAATAGAAAAAAGGGGGTTGGTGAGTTCTCCCCGCGTGAATCGCTCCCGCCTATCGATCGGAGACGTTTCGGATCTTTCAGAAGGCACGCTCCATTGCTGCTGTTCGTCCGACCGAGTCGTCAAGCCTCGGCGTGCCGTGGCTCCCAACCAAGCAGCACAGACGGTCTTCGAAGGGGCCATCGATTTGTCACCAGGTGAACAACAACGAAGCACGCCCCTTACTAAACTCCTACTAGTTCCCTTCACAACGGCCAGGATCTCGGAGTAGCGTTCAATGGATATCCCGCCACACCAAGGGACTCGAACCAAGGCTTTTTATTGGCCTGGCAACCAACATGGAAACAAAGGGCCGTCACCTCGGACCAATGCTACCATAAGCACCCGTCAACATGCACTGGGAACGGTCAATAATTACGCGCCAGGGAAGGGGTTAACGTGGCACTACCCTCATCCCATTTATTGTGCCCCAGCGCCTAGGACCCCTCAAGTCTTAGTCTCTCGCAACCAGTGAGCGTCGATTGGCGTTGTTTATAGAGGTTCCAAAGCCTCTCTTCTGACGCATGAAGTAGCTACCAGGTCCTTATATGTAGATAGATGAAAAAAGGGTAAGAGTGACATGATAGGAATAGGTTTTTTTTGTTGCTTTTTCGTTTCTGTATAAGTAGAAGAAATAGGATTAATGTAAAAAAAGAGGAAGGATAGAGTAGGATAAAGAAAGACGCACTTAGTCTGGAACCTAATTTCCGACCAAATCGACAAGGGAAACCCTGCCAGGGGTACCAGAAGATAGGTACCCCCGCCGACATAGCTCGAAAAGTCAAGGGTACGCACAAGCTCTCTTTTCGCGACAAGGGGGCGTCCCCCCTTGTGGCATCCTCCTCATGCGCTCGGGGCACTTCACGCTCCACGCGTAGTGCCCCTTGGTGCAGTTGGGGCACCGTGCCGTGGTAGCCTCGCTGGCCTTGTGGGGACCGATTCACTGCTCCGTCTGGTGCACTTGGCTACACACACTGCACCTGCCAGGGTGTTGGCACGTGGCCTGCAGGTGCCCAAAGCGCTGGCACTTGTAGCACCTCACAGGCTCACCCTGGTAGGGGGCGCAGGGCGTAGCGGCCCTAGCTGCCCAGGTCCAGCTTGGAGGGCGGCGGCCCCTCGTACACTAGCAAGATCTGCCTCGTGAGGACCTTGTCTCTGTGCGCACGGAGCCGTGTTGCCGAGAGCACGTGGGGGTGGGCCTTGACAGCCTGGAGAGGGAGATTGGTGGGGTAGGGCTCCAGTACCACCTTGTGCCTCCTCACGCTGGGATCAAGCAGGATCACTCGGCCCCCCTCTCGGCAAGGCGGCGCAGCAGGGGAGTGGGGCGTACGTTTATTTCCTGTTGACGAGTTCAGGGAATTTTTAAAAGATTTCCATGCACATATTTCAGCTATTGACAATATTAGTTTGCATTCCACCAGTTCTCTTAACACAGCTCCATCGAATTTGATGATTGTTCTGGTCTTGTTTCGTCCCCAGAATGAAACTGAAAAACAATTTCGCACCTGGCGATTAGTAAGGGCCCCTTAGCAAAATACACTACAAATTTCCTTTGCTGTTTCTGAAGCGTTTTTTTATTCTCAAACTCCCGGAACATCACAGGTCGAATATACACTTTTAGTCCCTTAGCTTTAGGGCTGGATATTTTAGTTTAAATTATGATGTACACTTGTTTGCTGCTGATGTAAGGATGATCAGTAAATGCTTTTTCTACTTAAGTAATTTACGAGAGTCCACTTGATAAAATAAAATAATAGCCCTTCTGAGAGTTCATATGGTACTCGAACACTTATTCATTAATAGCTTAAGAAAAAATAGTAATTATTATAGTTTTAAATGCCTAGGCTAGTACAAAAAATTATGAATAATTTAAAATATGACATTAATTTAAACTACTCTGTTTTTGAAATACCACATTGGATTTTGACAATCCTACCTAATATGCAATGCAATACGATCAACTCCCAAATAATGATATAAAACGATACCTTAAACCATGTTTGATACAAATCGGGGCACTTAAGTTATAAATAAATGAAAGAAAGCAAGCAGAGACTCAGGCCGATATGGATAGGAAAAGACTGCTTCAATTTAGCGGTAAGCGAGCTTAGCTTGCGACTCTGCCATGAGTCACAGCTGTCCTGAATACTCACACGCGATACAAAAATCATTTCATGGCTATTCCATCACAGTACGTTTTCGTGACGTCAGGTATTCCTTGAACGCCATTTTGGTCATCATGCATCCAGTTACCTTGTCATTAAGATGTAAATACGAAGGCACTTGGCCTTATGTGTGTTATTTGAATATAGGATATTGCAGATTGAGCAGATAATCACGAGAGATGGATTTGCACTCATAAGATTTCGAGGTTACAAGCCTGTATTCATAGACCAATAATGAGAATGAAATAATGCAATAAAAAATAACAAAAATACACCTAATATACATGATCCAAAGAGAAAGAACACCGAAAAGCCGAAACACTTTATGTTTGCATCCACAGGATTCCAAAGAATGATGAAGTCGAAGTTCCAGAAAATATTACGGCACACAAACAAACGCATTAAAGTTGGTATCGTATACATGCGCCTAATGTAAAAGGTATGGAATTGTGTTAATCTATTTAATTATGGATAAGAAACAGCTTATACAAGGAACAATTCCTGTCTATTTATTGAGGGAATACAAGAACTCGAATAGAGACAAATTGCAATGGCTTCTTCAATGTTCCTTAAGGCATTTTTGTCACAATACCTACAAATTAGGACATGCTTAAATAACCTAATACCCATAACCTTCTATATCGTAGTTCAATTTGCATCATAATTTTATATCTATTTCTTGAACCGGTGCAATGAAACATTTTTTCACGAGACTTATGTCGTCATAGCAGCGGCGAATAATGTTTATGTATTGGAAAATACGTTTTTTTTAGGAATTGTAATGATTGAACATCCTCGCCCAAATAATATGTATAATCATGCTGAAAATATGTATAAAACGGGCGGGATCCTGGTCGCTAAGATGGATGGACACGTAAATTCAACGCCATTTGGCGCAACTGTTCTTGGATATATAAGGTGGCGTCTAACCTGAAGTTAGCTTCTTGAAGCGTCACTTAGTTAGGGTCACGGATAGCAGTCAAGGAGTAGGAACGCTACATTGACTGAGGAGGCTCATACCAATGGATAAGGAACGACTAAACGGGAGTGGTTTTTAAAGTTTAATTATTTCTTTAGCCGAACTTCTTTCGCAAATTTGTACAGCTTTCGAAAGGTCCGATATCAAGAAGTTTAATCTAGTACGTCCTCAGCCGATAGTGAATTCTAAGCTAAGCGACTTATTAAAACAAATATCTTTGGTTATATATGTCAAGTTCCTGACCTTGGTGAAGGTAAATTAAGTTTACCATTTTAGTACAAAGGGTGTGTATTTCCAATCTTACTTCATTTTGCATGCGCCAGGAAGGGTCTTACACTGGACACACCAATTAACACATATTTGGCTGGTGAATGGGCGCGTTTGTTTATATCTATGCTGATCGCTCCTGGAAAGTGGAATAAGGTGGGACATGATTCTTTGATCTGATTTTTAAGAAGGATTAGGCCTTAGTTGGAGAGAATTTCTTAGCGAGCTGGAGGGACCGGAAGAAGGGGTTGGTTACACCATCACAAAGGGTTATGGTTTCAAAGAAAAGGGCTTTGAATCTAGTGGGGTTCCTTATTCAGCAGGAAGGACTTGCGAGAAATTGTCAAAAAAAGACGAGTTGTTGCAAAGTGGTGGTGGGGGAGGTGGGGCAACTCGTACGATTTCCCACGGAATTTTGTTGAATTTAAATTTCAACAATATTTTTAGGGGCTAAATTCGTTTGGCTTCTTAACAAGAGTGAAGTATGTATATGAACTTATACACACATATACACATGTATATTTATCCACACATATGTACGGTTATGTATATCACACATCTACTTAAGGAGCATCATATAAGTATATGTAGAGATATATGGTATAACTTAAAAGTTTGTAATACAATGCTGGAATCGGGTCTGTCATGAAATTAGTTCCCTTTAAATCTATTTATTTTACTTTTTCTTTTTGCTTGCTTTTTTTTTATTAATAATATGTTTTACTTAAATTTTATTGATGTTTCCTATGTAAATGGAGCACATTTACACATGTTCCGGTCTGTATGTATGAACTACAGAATAGAAATGCAGTGAAAAACTGTATGTTGTTTATCCATAGGATAAAGATTTTACAAGCTATCATATTTTCGATGAGTTCCTATCTCTAATGGACATCCTATATAAATATATGAGCAGATATTTGACCCTTTATAACCGGGAATAAAATTTTCCTGAAAATGTTGGAACATCAAAACAAGCTCTGACACTTTTATTTACCGCTGTCGTGGGCAATGAAAACGGGGGTGAAAGAAGGCTCCCTCTAGTGGCTGAACCAACGAAGGCAATTGTATGTTTGTCAATATGAGTCTTGATAGGATAGCTAAATATCGTAACGGTTTTATAGGTATTAATTTATTACTGTCACAAGTCTCATAAGTTTGAGCATTCATTCTCGTTTGTAAATCATTGTTATTACGGTTCATGAATATAGATATAAAAGATCATAGAGTCATTATGTTTTGAGACTAAGATATATTTGTATTTTTTTTATTCTTTTATGAAATGTGCGTGATGAAAATAATTATTCTAACATTTAAATTATTTCAAAAGTTTATCAAAAAGTCAGTATTTCAAAAATAATAAGAAAAAATGTATTCCTACGTTGATTCCTAAATCTCCCTCTGGTCCGGTTCCTGCACGAGCTAAGTTTCAGTCCTTGGAGCTTTGATATTTGATCAAAAGGGTAAGAAGATAAAAAATATGGGTTAAATAAAAGATGTTTTGTAATTATAATCGCCTCCTGGTAAGGTTTACACTCAAGGATCGAGTTACCCCCAGTACCAACCTTGCTCATGATTGGAAAGGTGTTGAACGCTTGGTCGCGTACACTGAGGAGGAGATTTTACGACAGAGGCCTCAAGTCGAAAAGAGCTGCGACTAAGCCTCTTTACTTCAAAAAATGGTGATAAAAACAGTGGGGACCAAAATTTATGAGCAGCTAAGGGCAAAAGAACTTAAACACAAATTGAAATCTTACCGGTCACATTTGGTGTTATAATGTCAGGAGTGGTGATTTGTTTGTTCGTATCTGTGCTAGTGTTCTTGTGATCTGCTTTCTGAATGTTTTGGGGCACTATGCTTGACATGAGTAATTTTGAGTTCGCTAAACTTGACCGAGTACAAATATGGCAGAACACGTTCCAGCCTGTCTTTTACTTCAAGAAGAACCTTGCGGATCCGCTCAATTTTTGTCAGAAATATAAAGAATAGAATGATAAAGATTAGGGCAAAGTGATATTCTCTAATGACGCTCACTTTGGCTTGTTTGGAATATCTTGTTGATCCCTTGTTAGGGGGTAGAAAAGGGGAGCGCTTTCAAGAGTAATGTGTCGTGGCCACAGTGAAGAATCCTGACAATCTCAATGTGTGCAGGTTCTTCTCATCTAAAGGAACTGGATCACTAATAATTTTGCCCAAGAACTCAAATTGGCAATAAAACGCGCTTCATCAGTATATTTGGCCAACAGTTCAGGACTAATTTGGGGATGATAACTGTTTTGCTCAGCATGATGCCCCCTTCCCTTTTCGCAAAGGAAAAAAATAACAAAGTTCTTGGATTATAATGACAGCACACTTTTGGGACCTTGGCCCCGAAATTCATTAGACTTTGACCCAATACAAAATTTGTACGTGATAATTAAACTGGTTGTTCATAAAAATAAGCCATTTAATTGGGCGAAGTTACGGGTACTTATTGGAAAAAAAATGGGTTAATATCAGCAAAGATATAAATTATCACAAAGTTGGTCTGCAACAGGCTAAAATG
This sequence comes from Ceratothoa steindachneri, assembly GCA_963969495.1. Taxonomy (NCBI): domain Eukaryota; kingdom Metazoa; phylum Arthropoda; class Malacostraca; order Isopoda; family Cymothoidae; genus Ceratothoa; species Ceratothoa steindachneri. Next base: position 44,267,111 of record OZ018323.1, on the reverse strand, counting down.
ATTTGAAGCAGTCTGATGAAGATGGGCCATCATTGTTAAATTTACTGCACTTTTCCATTGACTGTATTTATTAATAAAATAGCTTTGTGCTCTAAATTTGCTTATATTTCCATTTAAAATGATGATACAAACACTAAAACAAAATGCAACGTTTGATTAGTTCTATTAATTTTCGTATAAGAAATAATATAGTAGTCTCAAAACTTTGGCCATGACTGTAGATTTAAGAAGATCTAAAAGATATTTAATTTCATTCTGAGTGGTTTATGCGGTTTGAATCTTCTCCCAATACAATGGTTTAATTTATTTATTATATTTTGGATCACAGATTGAATATTTAGAAACTTCGGGTAAGAAAACAGTTCTAAGATTAATTCGCATTGGCTCCTTTCTTCAAATATACGAGTATATAAGGTTTAGATGCACATTAATAAACGGTCACTAAAATGTTAACGTAAAATTGATCCTACATATCAATCCGGCTCTTCATTCCAGAAATATTAGCAAAGATACTTGAAGTAATGAGACACTATCAAAAGTACTTTGCCTCTTAGATCTACTCTTATTAGTTAGATAATTAGCAAGTATTTTAAATGAAAAATACTTCCCATTATAAAGATTTACGCTATTTTCTGAAGATAGTTAAAATACTAGAACATTCTTTATTTTAAGGACAAATTCTGTCACTCATGCTGTTTAAGAATCTAGGTTATTTTTTACCTTTAAGAGTGTTTTAATATAATTGCTTCTGCATTATCAGAAACCAATATCAAAGGAGCTGTTTCTTGTCTCATTTGATCATTCGCGTCCAATTTCTCTTTCTCTTGTACTATATTGTTATATAGTCTGCATTACAAGCTTTCTGCATCTTTCTTTTTGTCTTCAAAATTGTTTTGAAAGGCAAAAAAAATAAATATGGCGAAAGCTCTGTGGTCGTTGTTATCTCCGCAGAACCTGTATTTGCTCTTTTTTGTATGTGACATGGATAATGAGTCTTTAAATTGTGAGCGGGTAAGAAGATGTGGTATAAAAATTCCTTGGAGGTTCTTAGCTTAGGGAGATACTGGGTTTGATGGAGTAACGCTTTTGGTGAATTCGAGTCACCGTGCCTGTTAGCTTAACGGTAGAGCATCTGACCGGCAATCAGCAGACTCAGGTGCGAGTCCCGGCCAGGAATTTCACTCTTTTCCCCTGGCGTTATTTCTGTATTCTCGGTAAAGGATTGCCTTCATTGTACCGCCCACTGCTCTCTTTGATTCTTAGTTCTTCTTATGTCCCGTTCTCTTACCTCTATAAAACTCCTGTTTCTTCTCTCATCTGCTCATTCGTGTTTAATTTCTCTTTCTATTATATATATATATATATATATATATATATATATATATATATATATATATATATATATAATTCAATTCAAATGGAGTACTACCCAGCAACAAGAATCGAAATAGAAACGCACCGGAGAGCTAATCTCAGGTATCCAGGTCATTTATCTATCTGGGGATACGACCGCAAATTTAATCTTCTACCTGCACTCTTGAAGTGTCCCACGCTGTAAAGGAGTTTGCCAGTGCACCATATCTGAGTGACTTCTACTTTTGTCTGTACGTTTACCGTCTATCCATGATATATAAAACAATTCTTATAATTTTCTCTTGTATTTTCTTGTATCTCTGAAGATGTTAGGAGTTGTAACGAAACGCGTCAGATAAATAAAGTGTTTTTTACCTAAGGAATCTTCTATTCCTTCGCTATAATTTCTAAATCGTGCTATAATGAACTTTGGAGAACTTCTACATGGACTCAATCCAGACATAAAGGAAAATATATGATAAATTGAAAGATTTGAAAAAAGAATTACAAACGCAAAATTAGCAGTCGCTTTTAACAAAACTTGTTACGATGAAAATATATATATATAAATATATATATATATATATATATATATATATATATATATATATATATATATATATATATATATATATATATATATATATATATATTTCATCTCCAAGGGGTGTAACCTTGACGTGTCCGTGTGGCGGACCCAGTATTATAGTTCGTTGTTTTTTTCCACCCCTTGAGCAGAGTTTCCAACAGCTCTGTGTACCTGTTGTGCCTACATATTTCTCATAGATTTAGCTTTATTATCGGGAATCGCTTGTTGCAGGTCTCTGTGAAATTTCTCTGATCAGAGCCTATATTTGTTCGGTTTCTGATAAATGTTCCCAACACGCGTGTTTGTTTGTGTTTGATCACCGTATTTGTCCAGGTTGTTGCCTTTGATATCTTTGTATCCGTGGGTTTCCACGCGACTCTAACGACCGCTTGCCCCAGATCTATTTGTACAGTTTACATATATAGTGTCATTTCCTAATTCTCTTTGGTTCTTTATTTATTAGATTTGGCATATAATTTTCTTAATTTACATACATAGTAATTTTTAGTATTTGATAAATCCAACGACGGTCCATTTGTGGAGTTCATTGCTAGGCCTATTAAATCCTGTAATTTGGTGCCAAAGGCCTTCATATTTCATAGAACGAGCCCTACAGTTGATTACTATCTTTACGAGTTTTTTATATTATCCTGTTATTCTTTTATTTATATTCCTATCCGCTTTGACTTTACTTTCTTTTGTTTTATTTTCTTTTAGATAATTTAATGCCAAATAACGCAATTAAACGTAGTCTATTGAAATTAAACCTCAAATAAGGGATAGGGAAATACTCGCCCTCGACCCCAATTTTCATCGCCCCCTGAGAGATATATTTTTATGCGCAAATTTTCAATACTGAGATTTAAATAATATTTGTATGTCCAATTTACATGGTGTCAATAAAAATGTTGCATATTAACTTTTTCAAGATATTAATTCATGAGTATATCGCACCATGCAATAAATTTAAACAACATTTACAAAGATACAAGAGTAAAATTTTATTTATTACCCCCAACTTCTTTCATTAGAAATTTTCGCCCACGGCTCAAAATAGTTTCCTCACCCAAGCCTTAAATGATAAAATAAAGCAGGTAGCATCATTCGGGTATGGAGCTATAACTAATATGACTTAACATTCGAATTCCTTTTGATTTTATAAATCATTATTTGGCAATTGCTAAATTAATTTTAAAAAAAGTACCTACTTAATTGATTTAAATAGTTCAGAGTATGTATTAGAATTAATATGTTTGTGTACCGTGGTTGGCTGTAAAATTCCTTCTGGAAAGTAGGAAATTGGGTCAGGACTAGAACGAAGATCTCTCCCCTCCTCTTCAGCATTTATCTAAATAATATGGTCTAAACATTAGTATTATCCGTACTTGGCTCTCGTTTGGTAATCTACCACTATTATATTTTTGTGTATGAATACGATATTATCTTTCGTGCTCCCTCATCGCTGGCATTGTAGGAAACTATAAACATTACTGTATTAAAATTGGCCAGAATATTGAGGCTAAATGTTTTATTTTACATATTGACTACCAACTGACTAAAACATTAAGTCGCTTCAATATTATTTAGAATAACTTAAGGCTAAAGCTTGTGGTACAAGTGAAGTATGTAAAGGCTAATTTTCCCTATAACCTAAATAATAACGGTTATTTCGTTTAATGCGTTCTTTCTCATTTCCAGTGAATAATGTTAAATTTTGTACGATGAAAAAACTTGTCTTTAATTAGCGTTTGATAACGTTTGTATTTCATTCCGTGGGTCTTATTTCTGGAGTGATCTTAAAGGTTGATTTATTATTTTTGTTACCTTTGTGTACAAAATATCATAATACTCTAAAGCGTATATTCAATATAATGATATGGAAATTAATAATTTTTTATCCTTTAGAGTTATTCATAACCTTTCCGCATTTCATTAATAAAATAATGGTTAGTTTTGCCTTCAAACTTTATAATTCACAGAGGAAGTACCCAAGTCAAATCAATAACAAGAGATTTGGCCTTCTCTCGAGGTTAATCTTTTTGTGTCCATATTTCCTGATCTAAACTTTTCGAACCAACACTAAGCGATTCTCACTGTATTGGTTTGTACCTCAAAATAATGGTATGTACAGTATGTACTGTTGTTATCAGAAGCTTGAACAGCAGTACGTACTGATTCGAATTCTACTTACTAATTTATCTCATTTCTTGGGTAGTTACCATTTCTGTTAAAGGGGATGAAGAGTACAAAAGCATTCAATTACATTCTATTTGCAGTGGATGGACAAAAAAAGATGAAATTGCATTAGTATATCATTAATTTAAGCGTTTTGTCTCGTGATAAACATTTCATGTAAAACCAATAAAAACATCGACGCTAGAAGGTTAGTGGGAGCAGTCCGTTTTGAATATTTCAGTGTAACATATGTAGGACAATTTGTAGTTAACGTGTGGATACGAGTATGTGTGAGTGAAACAACGGGTCTGCTCTCTCATGCTCAAGTGCATCATACAGTGCGTATTTGTGCATGTGTGCCTGAACAACAGATTCGCGCATCTTCAAGTGCATCTTTCTCTACTTTTCGCTCCGTCTGAACAAGGCCGTCATCCTGTAGGAAAAGGGGGAGGGGGTTCCTTTTCAGGGCAGCCACGTGCCAGACGTGACCAGAGGGGATCCGAGAGGAAGCGATGAAGGGCAGGGAGGAGGAGCAGGGGGAGAGAGAGAAAGAGAAAAAGTGGTCGCAGATGGCGCTAAAATCGGTGCAAATTAAGTACCCCATTAAGCGCCAAAATGGCGCCAACCGGGATTCGCCGAAACTCGTCCACCAATTTAGGTGATCTTGTTAGCGCTTTTCCAAGGGTGACTTTGGGATGATGGGAAGAGGGTGGTGGCTGAGAGCCACCAGGGACCCTCCGGTCCCTCTAGAGGGGCGTGAGTGACGGGGTGTGGGTAGGTATTAATGAGGTGGAATGAAAAAATCGGGAAAACAATTTAACGATTGTAACTAGTAGACTATGGTAGATTTTAGTAGTCTTGGACGAATCCCAGTAGATTGTGGTAGATATACTTTGGCCTGGATAGATTGAAGTATATTTCAGTACTGTATGGAAGATTCCAGGTGATTATTGTAAATTTAAGTATATTATATAGATTTAAGTAGGGTGTAGTAAAGTTGAAAAGATTATTGTAAAAGTAATTATATTAGGTAAATTTCATTGTTAAAAGAACGCGGGACATCGCACCCTTGTTGCGCGCCAAAAGCATTTTGAAAAGGCGCCAATTATACGCCAGCACAAAATGTGTTTGGTGGCAAAGGATTCCTATTTTAATTGGAGTTTGACTGAACAGAATTACAATGGCAGGCTTGATGAAAGGAGGACGGACATCTTGCATCACATGCCACCTATCCAGATATTTAAAACCGTGTCCTCTGACACCCTTCTCTACTAATGAGGGAATGCGCATACACATAAATCGATCTATCCTTACTTTGCTGTCATGGCAGAGTGTGTATAATCTCCCAGTTTTTACTCTCTAACACACTTTTAACCACTCCATGTAATGCTTCTACAAAGGGATGTATGTTCAAAAGAGAATGAAGAATACAGAAATTATGGGCGGGTTGTTGTGTATGGATTATTTATAAATAAGGCAGGGTTTTTTTATATATTTTGTTTCAAAATGCAGAAACAAATAAGTGAAACTCCGTACAAGTTATTAAAAAGTCATTCGTACGAAAGTGGTGAGGTTAGAGGAAATGATTATCTGCATGTAAAATCCTTTCGAACATAAACCTATCAAAATTATTTACCACTTGATCTAAAATGGTGATAAACTGGAGTAAGATACATATATTAAAGTTCGAAATACCTCAATACTTATCCAACTCAAGTTGTGCATACATGAACGCACACCCAAACGCGCCTATACAACCTTAATTAAAGGAAACCCATCGTAATTAGCTGAAATGCTGAAATGGAAGAAGGAAAAGGGGGGTTCGATATCTTGAATCAAGAAAATTCAAGGAAAATTAAAATCTATACAGTGAACACCAAAATTCACGCCCTGTCGTCACTTCGGTTGCTGTCATGACGAGAATCAATTTTTTAAAAATAAAATATCTAAATTAGTCTAATTGTTGCTTCTTCGCGTTTTATAATACTCAATATTTGCCGAGAGATAAAACTCTGCCTTAATTCTGAGATTTATTTTTTATTTAAAGCGAACACCACCTATTGTATCTCGTGCAGGGAGTGTGTAGGAGGAGATCTGTAAAGAAAGTGGTGAAGAGAGAGGTAGTGAAATGTTTTCTAGAGGGAAGGAGTAGGTTGGGAACAAGGAATTGAAAGTGGGTCTAGATGGAGGATTTATTGAACAATTTTCTAAAGTAAAGAAACATTTGATTATTATTAGTATAATCGATAAATCCTAGGTCGCCTGAAGCCCAAATGACAAGAAATTACAGGGAGTGAAAAAATAAAAGAAACACTAAATTTTTGATTTGAAAAACATTATTAATATCATATAAAATTTCGAATAAATGAAAACACTTTTCAATATGTTACAGATTATATATATATATATATATATATATATTAGTTGACGATATAGGTCTCATGTCGTTTTTCAAATTTAATGATATATTAAAATAATATGAGTCTTCAGAATTTCAAAGAAGACTAATTCCAGGAACTCGAGTGGCTGAAGCATCGGTAACAAAAGAACTTAGATGTTTCCAGAGGAATTGTCACTAAGGTCATCACCGCTTATGAAAACAAGAGAAAGACAAACTCCGACCTTTCGTAAAAATCAACCAAAGTAAAGGTTGAGCGATGGAAGCTGTAGAATCGTAAAGGGTATACGGTTGTTCCAAAAGGTATTTATACCCTTCAACAATTACTGCAATACTTCCCCATAGTGCTTTAACTGTTGATTGAAGGATAACGAAATTTAGTTATCGAGAGGAATGCATGGATATGGACACAAAAAAATCCTAAGTTTGATCTAAAATAAAGGAATAATAGTACATTTTATGAAAATTTTCAATCCATTATTTATACCCTAAACAGTTTTATGACAAACAATCATTATTCAAATATTTTTGCTTATCATACTTCCCAAACAATTATTATAGTTTTTGACTAGTTTCAAACAAACTTTGACTAAAATTTGATCCAACTAATATTTACAAAACTTCTCCAAATCAATGATGTTTTATGGTGTCTTGCAGCGATTCGGACCTTCCGTTCATGACAAATTTTCTATCGGGTTGAGGTTTGGCGATAGTATTGGCTATTACCAAAAAATTATTTTAGCTTAATTTATCGAGGAAGAAACCAGTTTCGATCTGTTTGGGCTGTTGTCATGTTAAAAGATCAAAATTCTTCCCAGACCAAACTTGCGAGCATCACTCTTCCTATAAACTTCCAGAATCGTTCTGTAGTATTCTTTAATCATCGTTGCGTCTATTCGATGAAGTGTACAATATAACATAATACACCCATCTCCATGTTTTACTATGAAACCGTGTTTCTTGGAAGCTCAGCATCATCACTTTTTCGCCAAACCTACCAGACATCCTTTGTGCTGAACGACTCAATCTTCGTTTCATCTGACCATAGCACTTGGCTCCAATAATTGAAATCTCTCTCCAAATAATCGTAGCCTACTTCAGATGGGCTTTCAAATGAATGTTTTTCAGCAGCGGTGTTTTCCTCGGACGACCTCCATAAATTTCCGTACCATGAGACACATTGAACATTGTGTTCGAACTAAAATCGGCTTCTTCCTCCCCCAACTGATCGTTTATCTCTTTTCTTGTCACCATTCGGTTATTTTTAATAGGTCTAAGGATCCTCCAAACCATGATGAGTGGAAATTTACATCGAAGCCAGAACAAAAGGGAATGCAATTGTTCTTAGATCTAAATTTCGCAATTATTCTTAGTTAGATGTCGGAAAAATGGTTTATCGTCCTTTTCCATTATGAAGACTATCGTGTTTGCAATGCCAAAAATTGGGTGGTTGGAAGCTCTAGAATATTTATAACTAGTCAAAATTATAAATAGGTCAGAGAAAATACTCGTATGACTTTAAAACTCTATAGTAATTTAATCCATATAAATTCAATATATGGATGTAAAAATGATATCGTATGAATAATCTTTGGTTACGAACTTTCGTATAAAGTGTCATTACTTCTTTATTTGTCTTACAAACTTGTTAAAATTTTGTATCTCTATCTATACATTCATCTCAATGCCTCTATAAAACATTACCTACAATAAGCAATTTATGAACAATGGCATATAGTTGTGGTATTACGTAGTGGTCTAAATCTTTTAAAAAGTAAGTGTATATTAGAGAATAATATGATTTAGCTTCAGGAGGGACTATAGAACTTATTCAGCATCCAACAACTCACGTAAGGATCAAAACTTTACATATATATCATCACAAAGTGGGATATTGCAGAGGGGCCTAAATTGTCAAAACTTAGTTTACGCCAATTTACATTGAACGTGGTATGTAGACCATAAGAAGTAGACAGGGTGGAAACTGTGAAAGTGGACACTTGAAGAATTTAATACATTTGGACAAATCTTCCTCTACATTATTTCCTTCTTCTAGCTCAGTGTAGGTTCTGAAGGCACCTCGGAAATATGATCATTCTGAGTCTCTTTTCAACTTTTAAACATTGAGGTGGATTAGTGATGATTAGGGTGCAAATATCAAGCAATTCTCTTGAACTCTAAGTAGTATCGCATGGTCGGCTGAACTCCCAAGAATATCTCTCATTTTTTGGCTAACCATTTGTAATCCATGGTGCAAACGCTCTTTCTCACTGATGGCGCTATCTTTCAAGACGAGAATTCACCCATTCACACAAACTTTTTGAAAACTGCCTTGTAAGGCATGGCAGACATTGAACAAAAAAATTGCCCCCCCGAAATTGCCAGATCCTCATATAATCGATAATACCCGGTGTCAATTGGAGCAGGAACTAAGGAACTGATTCCTTCCAACAGCGTTTCTGAAAGAGCTGGAGAAGGATTTTTTCGGGGATTAAATTAAAATTCCTTTAGATACTATTCCAAAGTTATATGAAGTAATTCCTCAACGTATTGGAGCTGTTATTAATGCTAAAGAGGGTAAACTCGATATTAAAAATAAAATTAGTAATTAAAATAGTTCCAATTATTTTGTTTAACGTACTTCGAGTTACACTCCCCCCCAAAAATATATACTTATATTACGTTATTTTCCATCAATTAAATCACTAACACCTAATCTCTGCCTTGCCACTTAGGGCATTGCAAATTCTCACTCTGCAGCTAATAAAATGCCTCCGCGAGTTGGAAACTCAATGGTGATTCAAATTACGTCATTGATGTGTCTCAAATTGGTCACCTGGGCATACGTAAAGAGTTCAGCTTTTTAGCCAGCGCGAGGCTTGTAAATTTAGGTCAACATAAATGAACAGTGTGGTCGTAAAGAGGTAATCATGTATCAGAAGACAAGGGAAATATTTAATATCATGGAGTGTTATGATTAACCATCTAACAAACAATTGTTTTATAAATATTTAAAAGAAATATTTAGATTTATGATGAAAGCGATTTAAAATTGTTTAAAATACGAATTTTAAAATAAGGCCTAGAAAATATTGAAGTGTCCCATAAATAGGACAGTGGGCATTAAAAGGGAAATCTGAAAATTTTCAAGACGCTTTTATGGTATTGTGGGAATCTCTGCTCCTTCCGACCGCTTGAGAGATTAAGGAAGGAAGCCTTTGATCCTACAGCCTGTGTTGTAGGAGGTCCCGACAACATTACCACAATTAAGTAGAAAAGCGTATTCTTTGAGGCTGTTCTGAAGGACCAGGTCAGAGTGGAGAGAGGATGTTGCATGCTGTGGGAATTTTAGAGCACCTCCTTGTGATAGGAAGTGGAAGTTCATTTGCATGTGGGGTGGTATAAGCTCAATGATTGAATCTAGGTGGAGTGGTATAAACTCACTGATTGCATCCAGGTGTGGTGGTATAAACTCACTGATTGCATCCAGGTGTGGTGGTATAAGCTCAATGGTTGAATCCAGGTGTGGTAGTATAAACTAAATGATTGCATCCAGGTGTGGTGGAATAAGCTTAATAGCTGAATCCAGATGTGGTGGTATAAAACCAATGATTGCATTCAGGTGTGGTGGTATAAACTCAATGGTTGCATCCAGTTGTGGTAGAATAAACTCAATGATTGCATCCAGGTGTGGTGGTATAAGCTTAATGGTTGAATCCAGGTGTGGTGGTATAAACCCAATGATTGCATCCAGGTGTGGTGGTATAAACTCAATGATTGCATCCAGGTGTGGTGGTATAAACTCAATGATTGCATACAGGTGTGGTGGTATAAACTCAATGATTGCATTCAGGTGGGGTGGTCGTGTCATATCCACCTAGGAATGACTGACCACTGTACAACTCTCTTTTTTTTGCCCTACAGTAAGGGGGCTAGAGTTTAAAAAACACAACCTTGCCTGCCTGGGCCTGTAGCTGTATGTACACAGACGAGACTATACCAAATAAAGCTGTGCATAACAACATAGGTACATCCTGGATTACTACCCTATTGCAATGTACAGCTTAAAAAAAAACAACCTACATTTTATGTTCGTAACTGTTCTAAGATCTACAGATTAATTATACAAACAATATAAATTTTTTAAATCCAATATGACTAATTATAACAAAGAAAAATACTTTTATGCTATTTTATTTTTATTAAACATTCTGTGATTTATTTTTTGACACTTATCTCACTACCAGAATATTTGCATCGATTGCTATTGTAAAGATCCCTACAAATTTAATAAAAAATAAAATTAGTAGACAAATACTTTTTTAAACGATTTTCAATTAAATAATGTAAGAAGAAAAGTAAGAAAACTCAACAGAGACTATCTTGTAATAACAGCCACATTCATGATTTTATATTATGAGAATTCATGTGCTAAGCATCTTGAAATTTTGCTTTTAAAACCATTCAGACTCGAGTTGTGGTACGTAGTTTTGTTTCATATATTTGGTGTCAAGTTGCATTTGCTCGTATCTCGAAGTAAGGAAAAAGGTTTCATAATAAAATGCAATAATTTATGGATCGCTAATGCAATTAGGAATGACTGTACCGTATACTTTTAGGTTATAAAGATACGGTGATGACTAAAAGATTTGACACTACTATATTTTTTCATATAAGAAAATTAATTGAACTAATCAAACGTTGCATTTTGTTATAGTATATTTGTATCATAATTTGAAAGTAAAATATAAACAAAATAATAACTCAAGCACATTTTTTTAATAAATACAGTCAATTAGTGAACGCAGTCAATTTTGCAATGATGTTCCCCACGTTCTTCAGTACTGCTTAAATCGGGTTTCGCAAACTGGTGACCAAATTTGTGAAAATATCTTGACTGATATTTCTCAAATTTTGTTCATTAAGCACCGCGCAACTGCTCCCAATTAGATGGCTTATATTTATCAATCACCAGTTTGATTATTACCTACAAATTCTCTATTGGGTTTCAATCTGGTGAATTCCCGGGTCAAGGTCCCAAATGTTTGATGTTATTTTTAGTCAAGGACTTTGTTATTGCTTTTGCTTTGTGACAAGGTGGGTCATCGTGCTGAAAATATATAATAGTTATCCCGAAATTTAAATATGAGAATAACAATTGGAGGCACTTCGCAGGCAGACCTTCAATCTGTGGTAAACGGCCTATCTGGCTCTAGCAACATGGTTTTGGTCTAAAAAAAATAAAAGATTTCCTGTAAATATCTCCTATAATATACTCTTGGTCTATTTTTCCCGATTCAGGCTTATTTTCTAAGCCTAAAAGCAAGAAAAAAACTTTTATGGAAATTCTTTTGATATACGGAAAAAACAATCTTCAGAGCTATTTTTTTATCTAATTTTCAAACCATTCTTTAATCATATTTTTTTTCCTGAACTCTTAGAAGTTCAATAAAAACTTCAAATATACGAAAAACTAGCCTTAATTTTAATAATTTTGGAAACTCAAAATCTCTTCCTTTTCCTCTTCTTTTTCTTGTAAAAACTCCAAAACATTGAATAATAATCTTTAATTTAAAAAATGCTGCATAATGTTGAAATCTTTTACTAAAATTACAATAACTTACAAAGTCACACTTGATCTAAGGGAATATTTTGTTTTTAAATTCAAACTGTAAAATACAAATATATATTAGTCTCTAAATTTTTGGCTATGACTGTACACAAGAGTTTTTGTGAGTTCACTATATTATTATAGTGAAAATGAATAATTAAATTAAAATATAGGATAAAGCTTAGGAGAATTTATTATCAAATTGCTGCAATGTTAAAATATTTTCTAAAGATAAAATGTGGAATTTCACTTTCCTACTTGAGAGTTTAATTATACGCTTCAAAGCATTAAAATTATGCCTACACAAATTAAAAAAATGAATAGAAGAAGCTTTAAGGTCACTCTATAGACAAGGTCTATTAAAAGGCGGATATAAGTTTTGAAAAGGTGAACCAAGTCCGGTCCACCTGTGCGAATTTAAGCACGAACTATGGGAAAGATGTACTCCTAATTATGTCATCTAATTCATATGATGCATTATCCTTTTACCCTAAAAATTGCAGTGATTCAACAATTTATTCAGTTCATATAAAAATACAATGCATGGATAGTTTTCAGTGTCGATATTCAGATATACCGAGTGTCCGAAAAATTGATTGGGTATTTTGATGAAATTGAAAGCTTTTATGAAAGAATGATCTAAGTATCGTCCACATTGGCAAGGAAATATAAATAGCGATCCCAAAGACTTTCCGAAGTAATAAAATTTAATACAATTCATAAAATTGCCTAAAATAGGTGATGAAATGGCGTCCTAGTCCTTGATAACAAATACTGATCCTTCTGAGTTAACTGACAAAGACGTTATAACGATTTCTAATATTCATTTCTACTTTCTCGTTTTCACTGTGAACATTTGATATTCATTTCTCTTTTCAACAAGAGAATTTTATTATTGTCTAGAGACTTTGGAAATACCCTATATTATTACCCTTCACCACTTTATTAGAATACAAGTTTTAATAGAAGGGAAGAGCTCACCCTTCCCTGCGATACATAGACAAACGGATAGGTAGCTAGATAAACCCAACCTATTACGAAACAAGCTCTTATTCGATTACGAATGTATTGTGAGACAAAGTAACAAAATGGGGAGTGTAAATCTTTCACCGTAAATCACTATATGAGTTCTTAGTGAATCATTTAACCAATAGACCACATGTGTCTCGATTCGATCCTCAGTGTGAAGAAGAGTTTCGTTCTGCCACAGGCCACGTCTCTTTAACTCAAATTCAAATTTTTGATAAGGTTTTCTTTTACTGTAGAATAAACAAATTTCAGGAGAATTGCGTGCCCCTCTCTCCCTATCAGAGTAGTCTTAAAATTTTCTTGGGCTACGTACAAAGCGCACATTTTCAAATTCCCTAACTTTACCAATTTCTTTACCAGTTTGTTTTCATTAATTACTTAAACTTCGACCGTTTTAGTACATGGTGAAGTTGGCTTACATCACCCACCCTAAATCCCCTCCCACCACTCATTTATGCAAAAGTAAGCATAAAACTACCATTCTTTATTTCGAACCATTGGTATTCGTAGCGTTGAGGTACTAGGTAGAGTATCACCTCGTTTACTCACGGTTCAACCTCGGGCAGATGGGGCGCTATGTGATGTATCATCTTGTCCATGAAAGGTAAATCTCCGGGCCGAAGGCAACAAACACAACTCTATCAAACCTCTTCCATGCATATCTTGCTCACGCAATATTATCCATTTGTATCCTATCATTCCCCGTTCCGTTTAAGACCGTCTCACATAACCCATTTTTTACGTGATTTTATAACCCCTCGCTTACCAGAAGACTCAATCTCCTATAACAGATACGAAATAAGCTCACCGGCCCAAAAATACTTGTCACCCGGACGATAGCCTACCTAGTAGAGTGTAATACCTCCACGAGGCTGGATAACAGCTGCCATTCGACGTGGCATAGACTGGATAAAGATATAGGGGTAGGAGACATAAATTTTCAGGCACTTTTGCAGCAAAGAGTTATGCAATTAGGCCAGATTGTGTGGATGCCGTCCCTGACGTTTGACACGTTCTTCGAACTAGTCCCATATATTTTTCGATGGGACTACGGTAATTTTGCGGCCAATCCAGATGTGAGATTGTTTCTGAATGTTCATTATGCCAATCAGTCATATTTTAGCCCGGTGAACATGGGTGTTGTCATTCTGGAATATAGGGATTAGAATGTTACGTTCCGCTTTGAGATGAATGGAAGACTGCGAAACCTCGTCCTATAACAGCTCGATGTAGGCATAGTGGTCCAGGTTGTTTTTAACCTCCGCCGAAGGACCCATTTCTGCATAATTAAAACACTCTAAACCTAGTTTACTTGAAGGTCTCATGAGGTCTACGATGAACACGACGCCGGGCATCATTCACATACAGGCAGAAACGTGATTCGTCCGACTGGGTAAGCGTTTCCATGCCTCTTCGGTCCACTGTGGGTTTTCTCGCCATCTGCAGCATGGTAGCTTTGTGAGCAGAAGTGAGCAAAGCCTATTTCGTGCCAATCTGCTTCATATGTTCATGCTATGCTGTTCCCGGCGGAGTGTTCTTTCAGTAATGGGTGCCGAAGGACCGTCGTTGCTGTTTTGCAGCAAATCCTGCCTTGAAGCGAAGCAATTTGTAAATACAAGTCCAGTGAGCTTATTATTCTGTATTCCAAAATGGGTCCAAAGTGTGACCTGGAGTTAAGTAAAACGTTCACTACCAATGTTCTCAAAGAACCATCCTATAAATGCCATAAAATCAAACTTACGTTTAAAGGGGTTATGCTTATGAGATATATTTTAATTAAAAGTTTAATTAGTTTTGAGGATTTTCTTATTTATAAAGCTTCTCATCTGCGAAAAAATAAGGAAAATATAAAAACATCAGTGACTTCAATTTTACACTTTTTCAAAACAAACTCCCTGAAAATTTTGAAGGAAACTTTGAGGCTTCTGAGAAAATCTGCCGAAGTTTATACCTGCGAAAAGGGTTTACTTATTTATTCATTATTGATAACAAACCAAAGTAAGGCTGTTATAATTTAAGAGATATAAAAATAAATTGATTATGTTTAACTTCGAAGATACGCACTAAGTGCATTATGTATAATGAGGATTTCTCAAGAATATCCATACATTTGGCCTTTGTGGTAAAGGGAACTAAATCGCATTGGGGCCGCTGATCTGGGAAGGCGCCTACACGACGTAATTATTCTTGTTAATGGAAATCAAAATAGCGGTAATTGACGGGATTATAGGGACCACATTCCTGTCTGGTCAGCTAACCCGCGCCAAGTTGTGAATCAATTGTTAATTGATCCTTGTGGTCAGAAAAAGAGGTGATAGTGTATGTAATTGAACATAAAAGGAAGTGAGAATGTGCATGATTGAATGAATTGAATGCGATCAAGTGCAACTTGTGAAAAGGCTAAAAAGGCTGCGGTTTTTATTGAGTAAGGAATGGTATATTGTAATGGGTAATGGTTGAGTGCGAAAGTATGAGCTCGAGATATATATGAGCGAATTTGAGATTTGTAATGGTGAAATTATATTTGGTGGTAGGGTATAATAAGCATTGATAGAAGAGATTCCGATGGAGTTTCTGAAATGGTTTCGGCGGCTGGTGGACGGGATTGGGAGCCTGGAATCACTAAGAAGGTTGTTCAAAGCACTTTAAAAACTATGTGGTGGAACAGAATAAATAAATAATAATGTAAAGTATGAGCTTACGGAAATAAAAGTGTTTGAACTAATTCTTTATCTATATCCTCGCGTCCTTTTACTTCTCCATCACTTCTCACATTAACCCTTTCCTATATTTCTTAAAAAAGCTCCAAGTGGCACTATGGGTCTTTGATGGTTCGTAATTCTGGAATCTGAAAAACAAAAAAACTAAAAAGATGGCGGTTGATTTCTGTGCCGAAAGAAACATCTGCGTGAGAAACATGTTTGGTCAACATAAGTATGTTCATAAATAGACATGGGTTGAGTAAGAAAGAGAGGATAAATGCGGCAGTATGGCTGGTGGGAAAGGATATAACGAGGAATGTTTTTGATGCGAAAACTGAGAGCTATGTGTATGGGACTGGCTGATTTCATTATTGTGCTATGTAAGGGTAAATTGGTTAGAATGTGTATGAAAGGACGTGTGCAAGGTGGAAAGGAATGGTGAATAAAAATGAAAGGTTGTTGAGTAAATGAGAGAGGGAAGAACATGTAAGAATGGTTGAAAGTAGAAAAGAAGTAATTGTGGATGTGGGTTTAGAGAAAGGGTGGACAATTTCGAGAAAGTGATATTATGTAGTGAAAGAATTATTTTATTTTCTTGGACTGAAACGAGAAAGCAAAATGCTGAATGATGAAAGATGAGTTGAAATGTGATGTTGACAAGAAACTGTTAACACGAAGCCGCTCACTACTGGATATAAGAATGTCAGAGAAATGAGGATGAATGCAAACAGGAAGGCAAAAAGGTGTGAATCAAGCGCTTAAACACGGTTAGAAAGAGGAAAATTGATCAGTTTTATGGGAGATGAACAATAACCGAGTTGGGCTAAGGAAATTATTTCCGAAGGAAGTGAGAAAGGTATGAAACCAGGAGAGGAATACCTGTGTGAACAGAAGAGGATTCGCAGGGTACTTGCGAGCAAAGAATAGATACAATTAAATATAGAAAGTAATTTAATGTAGAAATGGAAAAAGAATCAAGGGTAAAGATGATTGGTTTCAAGGGAGTATACAGGGCCCTTTGTCATTGTATTCAAATGATAATTAGTAAGTAGTTATGATTAATAAAGTGGGTCGTACGTACGTACTTCCAGTGATGGCTTCAGGATTGATCTCTAAGAGCGCTTTTCTTATTTTTATTGTATTGAATGAATATAAATGGGAGTTCTCTCTTTAATATACTAAATACTGCCAGCGAAACTCGTTCAAAGATAATTTAAACGCTTCAACCAAAATAGATCTTTACTGTACATTAATCAACTCAAGCAAAATTAATATATACACGTACAAACTACAACTTAAAATTGGTTCTTAAGTCCCGTTACCGACACTCGGTTTCGTGTTGCCTTAAGGGAGAACAATTTACTTTAAAAAAATTCGTTTTTAAGATATACAAATAATCTACTTTAAACGCATGGGGACATGAAAATAGAATTCATTACTTACATAAAGTAGTGGGGTTTACCCAGAGAATCCAAACGAAATACCTTCGTTCGAATATTGTCAGGAGAGGCATCGTGAGTGTAGTTTATTTGCTTCTCAATAGAGGGCGTTACTTCGATGAGGGATGGACGAGTGACGTCACGCAGAATTTCGAGGCGACGAGGAGAAGGAATCAAAACAAAACGCCGATTGAAGAGGCGATGCGTCGGGCGTTTATGACCTTGAAAAGGTTTGCTCAGACGAGGCTTGAAGATGACTGTATGATTTTCTAGCGATTTAGTTTCGCTTGTAAAGCTTCTCTTTTGGGTGAGAAATCTAAATAGTTTGGGGTGTCAAACTCAGATAGGGTAAAATCACTTAACGATCTTTGGTAATCGAACTGTGCCGACGTTACTTGGAGGTAAGATCACTTGACGATCTTTAGTAATCGAACTGTGCCGACGTTACTTGGAGGTAAGATCACTTGATGATCTTTGGTAATCGAACTGTGCCGATTATGCTTAGTGCAATCGGGTTTTGCCCCCGTTACCCCCAAATGAAAGTCCTTCTTAACTTGATGGGGGGATTCTATCCCGGCAAGCTCTTATCGATGTCGTGACGAAACGAAAAAAGCCCTCTTTTTCTCCTGACGAACAGTTTTATACTAGACTTACTCCCGCGGGGTAATTAGAGGGGGAGGGGAATAGCAAGGCGAGACTCGAGGGTGTTTTGGCTTTTAGGCGTCTGCTATTTCTTTTCCTGGACATTTTAAACTTATGGAAACTGGATCTCATGTCGAATCGATAGAAGTGGGTATTAATTCAGTCGTGCTTGGCGTCATGTCGCTCTGGGAGAGCATAATACGAGATCGACAGTTTGAATTTTTGACTTGTTTATTTATAAATACACCCTCGGAGGGTAGGCCTTTTGAGCAAGGTCAGGAATAACTGTCTCTTAAATTTACCATTTTTATCGTACTTGTATGTTACCAAAGTCTGGGTAGAGTGGCTTAGAGAAACCCAGGTGGGTTTTGTTTTTCTTTCATTGTTTTTCTTCGCCATGTGAAAGACCTCGATATATATATATATATATATATATATATATATATATATAAAATGAAAAACTCACAAAGTATCACGTGAGGGTGGCAAATAAATGCAATATCTCGCAGGAAAAAATGAAAAGGTGTTTCCAAGTACTTTTGAACTTTATTAAGTTCCTTATCAAGGATAACTACCTCTAATATAATACTATTTCTTGTAGTTATCCTTGATAAGGAACTTAATAAAGTTCGAAAGTACTTGGAAACACCTTTTCATTTTTTCCTGCGGGATATTGCATTCATATATATATATATATATATATATATATATATATATATATATATATATATATATATATACTCGCAACTTCTTTCGTATATCTCTACACATGGGATATTGGATAAATTAGGTTAAATTGAGACAGAGGTGTTAAAAAGAACTCACGATTGCTATACAGAATGGATCTGGTTGTAATAGTGTTAGGCTTTTTAAGTTAAATAATGCCTGATTAGGGCAAAAAGCCTGTTTTAGTGCCCCGTGTGTAAAGGGAAGGGGGAGAAACTTTAATGCAAGAAGTAGAGGAGAATATTTCTGTTTATTATTTGAGACCAAATAGAAGAGAAAATATGATAAGTAGGAATGATAATGTATGAACAATGTTGGTTTAAAGAGGCTTTCGGTGTGTGATAAACTATTTCCATAGAAAAGTCAGGCTGAGAAGTCACTAAATGAAAAACGAAGGGAGAGTTATTGTATCTAGAGCAGTGACATGCTTGTATTTACATGGAGGCGTTATTAGAGAATTACAAACCAACAAAGGCCCCCAAATCGACTCGAAGCTTATTCGAAAAAGAAGTGTAAGGATGAAAATCAAAAGTGAAGGTGAAAGAAAGGTGATACTCACCAGAATATGGATGAAAAAAAGGTCATAACTCTTATTTAGGTAAGCGCTGAATTATAGATTCTGTTCATAATACTATAGTTCTTTCAAAGGCATTCATAGGCAAGCCATTCTACGTTTGTGATTTATAATAAGAAGAAGCTTATGCAATCAAAAATCTCTTTAGGTTACTAGAGTGAAACCATTACTTTTAGTAGCTACTTGCTGATCTGGCTCAAATAGTAAGGAAGAATTTATATTAGTAAATCAATTTAGTATTTTAAAGAATTCATTTGGTTACCCGCGGAGATGCCGATCTTCCTGCCATACAGTCTATTTGTACCAGCACTTTATATGAGGAGGGAATTAAGATCTTGATTTAGATGCCAAATGTCTCTGTATATTGGAATCTTATTGAGTATTTGTGAGACTACAGCGTGGAAATTTTAGTTAATTCAAGATTTCGACATCTCAATAGTTTCCTTGTCGACTGTGTTTCAAATTTAACAAACGCATTGCAATATCATCGGAAATTATCATGATATATGTGCATTACGTTACACTCATATATATATATATATATACGTATATATATATATATATATATATATATATATATATATATATATATATATATATATATATATATATATATATACATGTTGCGTCAGAATTTTGAAGGAATTTGTAGGAATGTAGAAAAAGACGCAATGATTGCTTCAATTCTCTGTCTAAAGTTTGACATGCCCAAATCAGATAATCTTTATCAATTTATACATCGTCTTCGTTATAGCGGACTTAAGAGATTGATTGGTGTTATGTGGCTGTTTATTGACCTCTCTCTCTCTCAAGGACGCCCCATACGAAATAGTCCAGTGGATTTATGTTGCGTGAGGTAGCAGGCCATGTGTCTGGGAGAACATGGTTGGGGAAATTGGCATGCATCCAAGCTTGAGTTGTCCTAGCCCTATGACCCGATAAGACCGTGCAGAGTCTTGTTGGAAGATGTAAGGTCTTCCGTTGCATATTTTTTCTATTCAATACATCACAAACTTCTCCAAAACCTCTGTGTAGGCAACAGCATGGACTTTTTTGCCCCTGTGAAAAAAAGGTGAGGGGACACGACATTTCCTTCACTGCTAATGACTACCATAACTACCACAGTTGCTGTAAACTTGGTATGCTTTACAGTTGGAAGATTACTTTGGCACTCTTCATAACCATATCTCATTCCATGGGTTTACCTTTTGAGCCTGGTCGAAATTTTTCTCATCAAATGAAAAAAAGCATTCCAACTTTTTTGTTGTTTCAACATGGAGAGTAACCGCTTTGCAAGGGTAAAACAATGATTCTCTTTTATTTTATTTGATATCAACTGTGTGATAGAACAGTCTGAGGACGCTTTGATTTAGCCTCTATCACATGTTAAAACACATGCTTACCCACGTGTATCCTGCGAGAGGGAGTTGAAGGCGCGTTATCGCCCATCATAGCCAATGTTTAATCAAGGAGGTTCACTCCCCCGTTTCGCCTCCATACGTCGATCTCGCCAGATTGAATTAGGCTTATGGGCAGATAAGGTATTTTACGAGGCGCCAACGGGACATTCCCCCAAAGTCCCCCACTCAATTATGCCCTACGCCATGGAGATGGCTCAGGCTATTTATACAATAGCTTTTCCCAATTAGATCAGATCCCGATTATCTTCGCGAGGCATCACGCCGATCCGGTCTTCCTTGTGCACCTAGGAATCTCTACTTCGAGAACCCCCTTATTGTCCAGAAGAGGACAATATCCCTTGAGTGCCATAGTTTGGGCCCTTCGAGACGATAAGTCAACAAGGACCCCCTGTTGTTCAGAAAGAGAACAACGTTAGACCAGTCATTGTTCTTTGAGTCCACTTGACAAGAAACGGTTCTCCCCCCCGTCCTGTTGTTCAGAAAGAGAACAACGTTAGAACAGCCATTGTTTTTCAATCCCGTTCGTCAAGAAACGGTTCTCGCTCCAATGACATCACGTCCAGATAATTTAATTCCCCCCCTTTTTAACGTTCTTCAAGAGAACGCTTGGTTTCAACAATAACCTCCATTGTTCATCTATAACATCTCCGATTTGCTGTCACTAGGATCGCTCGTACTTCTGAGCCCCACTCAGCTCTCACTCCTCGAAGACAGTCCTTCCCTCTCGTTAAGGACAACCCCCCGAAGAACTCTCCTACCGGAAATCGCCAGTTGTACCGAAGATTCCTTCGCATCGTCTTCCTCTGCACAACAACTTTGTAATTACGTAAGCTGAGCATTATCTTTAATCATTTAACCTTTTGTCAACGCAACCCTGTGCTTTAAATGGTTTAGCGAAACATTCCCCCCCCCTTTTTTTTGTTTGTTTACCGTTTTTAACTCTCTCCAAATCTTAATCCTCAGATTAGTCAGATATTCCCATGACCCTTTTCATTCACGCGTTTCCCCTATTTTTTAATCCCCGTTTATGTAAACATTTTTTTGTGTGTTGTTGATAGTTTAATTAATAAAACTCTATTTTATTAATGGTAGCCATATTATTTATCCTTGTGCTCCGTTCCACTTCTTAAGCATATTGAAGATAAATAAGCCTCTCCAGGCTCCCCCCCCCCTTTTTGAACTAACCTCGGTCAATCAGATTACCACGCACTCGTAATATAGAAAATTCCCTTAACAAATAGTTATATATGGTATATCTTTAGGGAGCCTATTCTACGACAAACTGACCTATTCGCATTTCATACAACTTGTAACGGACATCTTTGTGCACAACTCTTCTGACGGTGAATTCTGAAACCTTAAAGGCCTTTGCAATGTTTGGTGAATTTTTCTTGTACTTTATGGTACTAGAACCATTTGCATGTGTTTTGCGTTTTGCGTTTTGCTAATATTGTTGGATCCCCATTAGCAGCTTCCAGGTTTTTTCTAACTTTGGCAACTAAGGATCGAACAACTTTCAGAAAAATTACAAATTACAAATTAGGTTAAAGTGATGAAATTGTGTGGTAGGTATATAAAGGTGTGAAAATGCTTTTTAGTTTGCCCTGGTGTTAGGGCATCACTAGCATTCTTCTTATTTTTATTTTTTAATATTAAAAATTTCCACCGTCATTAAAGTAGCGGACTGTCGTTGACAGTCAGTTTCCTCCGTTATAATATATATATATATATATATATATATATATATATATATATATATATATATATATATATATATATATATATATATATATATATATATATATATATATATATGTATTTGATTAGTATTATCTTTCCGTCGAAGCATTCAAGCCTTTCAAAGGTTTCTCTTATGCTGAATCTCATAAGTTTTGAGTCTTAATTTATCTCTTTTATTTGGGCACTTCGCCTCTTTTAATCATTTTTTAGTTGTCATGATTTTACTTTCAAATGGGAATAGGGAATTGGGCACTTCGCCTCTTTTTATTCTTAAATGTTAATTAATTTTTCGATCATTTAGTTTGGGCACTTCGCCTCTTTTTTATTTAAAGTTAGTTAAATTTTTAATTTATACTATATTTATATTGGGGGGGGGGTTCTTTATTGGGGGCACTTCGCCTCTTTTTTACTTGTTGTTTATAATTTTTGAATTTTGCTGTCACAATACATCGGAGTAGTGGACTACTACTATGTGTACATAGGTAGTACCACTTCTCTCGCGCAGGTTCTACTACTAGGGAACAGAGCAGTTCTACCTATTGCGCGTCTACGGTTCGCACGTATATTTAGGTTAAGGTTCATAGTCGGGAGTATCACTCGGTCTATTTTATCCCAAGTCTTTCTCCCTAGCCTTTGGATCTCCGTATTGATCGGCTTTAGTCCGATTCTTTGGTGTAGAACCGATTGCCAAATACGGTCGATCTTTGCGTGCCAGTGATCAGTCGAGTGGCTTTATTTTTTGCCCCCTCTGCATCATTCTGAGAGATGTGCAGCTTGCCATCTGCGTGATCACGGCTGGGTACACTAGGACTGAGCTTACCAAGGCCATATACAGCTTTTTGATGTTTTGCACGCTGAGGCCTCGGAAACGGTAAAGTTTCCTCAGCTCTCTTTTGGCTAAGGAGATTCTGGTTTTGAAATGCGTCTTGTATCCCGTTTTGAAGAGTTGTAAGCCCAGGACTTTACCCTCGTTTGAGTATGAATAGATTTCGTTATTGACGAAGACGTCTACTTTCCGGCGGTTCATTGGAATGATAGTGAACTTCTGGGGGTTGGTTTTAATTTTCCACTTCTTCTCATATCTGCTGATATTTTAAATTTCGAAAGCTGTCGCCCTCGCCTGACTTCCAGAGTTCCTGAATGGACTCAGGACGATTTGGGTGATGTCATCTGGGTATTGCAGATACATCGAATCGTACCTCACTGGAGCAGGCAGGTCAATCGTGTACACTAGGTACAGCAGAGGGCTGAGACAGTTGCCTTGTGGAACTCCCGCCTTGAGTTCGAATTCGGGTCCTTTGCAGCCCTTGATTGCAATTCGGGCTCTCATATCGGAGAGATAGTTGCAGAGGACCCTTTCCAGGAGTGGGTTAAGCTGGAGGCTGAGGATCTTGAACTGTAATCCTCTCAGCCAAACCTTATCGAAGGCCTTCTTAACATCTCGTAGCACCACGTCTACGAACCTCTTCTCAGCTTTACTGCAAGTGAGTTTTTCCGCAAGGAGGGCGAGGGCTGTTTCCGTTCCTCGTGCCTTGCGGAACTCCTGCTGCTGAGGGTTGTGGGCTCCCAGCTCCGCTAGTTGTTCTTGAAGCCTGTCAACTAGGAGTCTCTCGTAGACTTTCGCAACGATCTCCAGCAGGGTGGAGGGCCTGTAATTTACCAGTTGATCAGGGGGTTTACCTCCCTTGGGTATGAAGATCACCTTAGCAACCTTGCTGAGGTGATCTTCAGACAGCAAGCAATCTCTGTATCATTATGGTAAACTTTTATAGCAAAGACTACAGCTTGCCTTTTCATTTGTTTCCTTACTTTGTCATTCATTAGCTTCTTTTACAAAATTTAACTTTTTTAATGTTCCTGAGTTGAAAGTGATATTTCTTAGTAGTGAGTAACTAAATAAAATGAATAAAATATATTTTGACCCTCAAAAAAATGCTTTCGTAAATAGGGTACTGAATTTTTAAATTTGCCCATTTGGAAAATAATACTAGGGAATTATTAATTTCAGAAAAAAATGAGAATATATAAAAGGCTGTAGGCTTTATTCCTTTCAAAGCATAGTATACAATTGTATATCTTATTTTAAAATATGCACTGGAAAACTTCCAAAACATTCGAGATTTAATGACAAATTTCTAGAATTTAGTAAAACTTTATGAAGTTTCAAGAATGTTTCAGAACTTACCAAAGCACATCCTCGGAAACTTACAGAACATTCTTGAATATCACTACAGAAATATTCATACAAGAATTTACTGATCTGCTATCATTTAAACTCTAGCTACCACAGTGAACACATCAGAAGAGAAATAACATCAAGAGAGTGCAATCATTCTCCAGATGCATTCTGTTATATCTGCGGACTGTTCATCAAAACAAGAGCAAAATGTTCGGTGTGACAGCATCTATGTGAATGTTTAAAACCTACAAACCATACTTTGGCATACCAGTTGGGGACCAAGACAAACACTAAGCACCTCATTGGCTTGTGAACACTGCAAGAAAACTTTGAAAGGTAAAAAAAAATGTTTGTTGTAAACAGTAAAATTTTACGTTTGTTTGTAAGCCAAAAAGAGTAATTAAGTATTTTTTTACTTTTGCAGAAGGTATAGAGGGTTTATAGCTGCTACGGTGTTTGCCATTTCCAGAATTTGGCGTTGATCCACTGACCACTCAATCAACTGCTAATTATGCATGGTATGCCTTTGAAAAATTCAAATTGCCAAAAATGCACGTGCAATTTCCATACACGATCTTCCATTCTCTATTGCACCAGTACCACACAGTGCTGATCTTCCTCTACATACTCATTCAGAAAGGAATACGCCAACCTCAGAAGGTATAAACTACAGTGTTAGAGATATGGCCGTTGAAAGGAATCCATATTAGTCAAACAATGAACCCTCAATTACCTTGTCAAAGATCTTAGCTTGTCAAGACAAATGCTAAGTTTTGTTTTTTAGGTTCAAAGAGTGGGATTTGCTGAATGAATATGTGCAAGTGACAAGCCATGGAAACGCCATAAATATTTCCCAAGATTCTTTACTCATCAAGCTGGGGCTATGCTACTGCAATAACCTTTCTAGTCTGTTTGATGCAATTGGATATCATGTAACCAAGATGAGTGGAGGCTCTTCATTGACAGCTCCTCAAGAAGCAGTAATGCTCTACTTCTTCATAATTTGAATAAGCATCTATACCTTCTCTTGGTTAATTCATATATATCAAGGAGTACTACAAAAGTGTTAACCTCTTGTTAAAAATTTGAATTATTAGTAGTATGGCTAGAGTGATTGGACACTTGGAAATAGTTGCACCGCCTGCCCGCCTCAATATCTGTGCACTTCATGATACCAATACCCGCTCAACATTCTAGGTGAAGTTAGAGAATGAGCTTACCATAGAAACCAATGGCCTCTTGTCCACGGGAGACCTCACAAGAACTTGGGAAAATGCGGGCAGCAACATCCTTGTTATATTTCAAAGGGTTCTGGAAATCAACAGG
This sequence comes from Ceratothoa steindachneri, assembly GCA_963969495.1. Taxonomy (NCBI): domain Eukaryota; kingdom Metazoa; phylum Arthropoda; class Malacostraca; order Isopoda; family Cymothoidae; genus Ceratothoa; species Ceratothoa steindachneri. The sequence goes on along the minus strand of OZ018323.1, from coordinate 44,241,207 downwards.
AGGAAAAACAAGGATTGGTTCGATGCCCTGGCCACGAATATCCACAAATTGATAGAGGAGAGAAACAAAGCTTTCAGATCTGCGCTAGAAAAACCATTCCATGCCTTACACAAGAAACTTGCTGAACTACGCTCAAAAACACAGTGGGAGATTAGAACCATGAAGAGCTAATGGTGGACAAAGATTGCCCAAGAAGTCCAGGAAAGCCATAACAACCAATTACCATTCTTATATATCATCACTACCAAGATCAATAAAACAATAACAACTGAAGTTTTGTTAAACCCACCAACCCGGGATTTTGCATGAATGGGGACAGAGAATGTCCTAAGCGCTACCGAACAAGCGTGAAAACGTCGTACACACACAACCACTCGAGAGAGCCACTCATGTACTCGTAAATAACGGATTCTACAATAAAGAAATACAAACAGCCATAAGAATTAAAATGAACAGATGGTACCTCTCAGAACCCCAGAAGAGCAGGAATACGGATAATGAGGATATTATAAAACTGTTATACAAGAATACTATGAGCACAGAACAGCAAGCAGATAAAAGAGCCATCAACGAAATTATAGACCGAGAAATAAAACCCATAAACGACGAGAAAAAGATCGCACTAATTATCTACTATCAAAATAGACGTACTTCAACCCTCTTCATGAAAAATAACCCCAAACTTCCGCTACAACCGAAACAAAGGACACATCTGATATACGAGTACACATGTAAACTAGGAGACTGTGAGCTCCTACCTAACTCGTATATTGGCATGACCCAAACCACTCTCTCAAGAAGAATGTCATACAATCTGAACAACGGTGCACCTAAAAAACATACACAGGAAATACACGGAACATGCCTCAGACGAAAAATGATAGAAGAAAACACCAAAATTTTAGACTATGCTCCCAACAGGCGCCAACTACTCTTCCTTGAAGCTATATATATATCTAAGAGATACAACCGAATTTCAAACATACAGTATAACTCCAATGAAATCCTGCCCAGAACAAAAAAGCAAACAGAGAGATAGGTGTACTCAGAACTGCCCCTAACCACTAATCCCCTCTGGCAAGCAGCTTAATCCACCCCCCTCCCTCTCTGGCTCCCTACTTCTCCGACCTTTTATCACCTGGATCCAACCTGCCTATACGTATTTAGCTTCGTTCGTAATCTTGTTAATAAATTTTGTAACATATATTAACTGAATACTTTGTAATAATTCCCCATTGTAACGTTAGCAAAATAACAAATATTAGTCCCTGATGAACTTCGGTACGCTTATCCCAAGGTTAATCAATGAAGAAAAGGCGAATATAAGACAAATCGCGAAGATTGAAAAAAGAATTATTAATTCGAAACTAGCGTTTGCTTTTAATAAAACATGCTATAAAGAACATATACTGCACAAATTCACACGAATATATATATATATATATATATATATATATATATATATATATATATATATATATATATATATATATATATGTGTATATATATATATATATATATATATATATATATATATATATATATATATATATATATATATTAAATTTGAGACAGTTTATCTTCATAGAATGTTCTATCTATCGTACTCGATGAATTCGCCTGTGGTTTCGATGACAGCCTCCCGGTAACTTCAAACCGGCAACAGGCCTTCGCTACTATTTCCCGTTTTAGCTCCCTGAAAGCCCTCTTAATCCTGGGTCTCAGCTCGTCCTTCGTGTAGCACATTGTCTTGGCTTGTTATTTTACCACGCCCACAAAATGAATTCTAGGGGGGTTGCAGTCAGGAGAGTTGGGATAGGAAATATCAGGTGCAGCCTGATCGACGAAATTCTATGACAACCAGTCCGGGGTCTTTCGGCTGCCCTGGCACTGCGCAGAATCTTGCTGGACCACTAAGGCCTCCCGACAACTTCCTGGTGGACCAAGGTCTTCACCATCTTGCTTAGAACACGGATGCAGCCGTTAGTGTTCAGCTTAGGCCCTAAGGGAAGAAGTAGATTGGATGACATCACTTTTACTGATGACATCACTGAAGACCATGGTTGTGCCTGAAAATTTCATCTTCTTGCTTCTGGGCATGTCCTTGTGTGCGACAGCAAGCCACTTGCTGTTATATGAGTTGATCTCCTGGTCTGGCATAAATTCTTCTCGTTGAGAAAGAACCACATCATATCTGGCTCTAACGGGTGTTTGAACACGTTGATCAGCTTCTTGGTGTGCTTGAATTGCTTTTCCTGCATCACCTTGGATAGAGTTTGTATTGCCCTTATCTTTTACAAAACGTAGCGAATGTCCTCGTGCATTATCAAGTTGATGAGCTTTTCACCAACATCATTCTCCCTTGCAATGGTAGACATCGACTTTCTGGAATCAATGTTGATGATGTCTTGGATTTCAGCGACCAATTCCGGTGTTCCAATTGCGTCAGATCGTCAAAAATGGGTTTTCTATTTGTTGTCGCCTCATAGTCAAATTATGAATCTTCTAACTACTCCGGACCTATTTTATTATCCTTCTGCTGAAGTCGAGGAAATGTTAAATCTGTAAGTTTGTCCATCCAGCGCGGATTCCAAGGAGAACTCCATGCCTATTCCACAAATTAGGGGGGTTTCAAACTTTTCCATAAAACAAACTGGTTATTGTTTATAAGAAGGCAAAAAATATGCGTAAAATCAGAAATTAGCGTTTGAAAATTCCGAACGAATGCCATCTGCACCCTCTTCCCTCTTTCTCTCTCTCTCTCCTTATCTTACTGAATCTTTCTCTCTCTTTCTTTCTCTCTCTATATATATATATATATATTTATATATATATATATATATATATATATATATATATATATATATATATATATATATATCCAAAGAAGTACAGTAACGTACATGTAAATGCAGGGAAGAAACCACAGTGTTAAGATCAAATTATTTGTGAAGCCAGTTTTCGACGGAGTCCTCTGTCATATTCAATCGCTGGAAAACTAATGAATACAGAAAGATGCTTAACTTAGAGGCACATAAACATATAAGTGAGTGGGAATGTAATTAGGGAGGGGGTATGGGGGAACAGCGGCATTTTTGAGTAGAGGAAGTATAAATTCCCTGCTTATCAAGGGATTAGTGTTGAATTGCCCATCGGAAGTATTTAAGTTGGGAATTTCCTTTATAAGAGCTGATTCTATTAGACGCCTATGTATGTAACTGTAAGAATTATAAATTATCTTGCATTATCAATGTCAATTCAATGGTTTTTATTTGATATGTGGAGAAGTAAACTAAAAAAAAATCCCACGGCAAATGTTGAATTTTTGATTAGGAATTTAAGGCACCAAGTAAATAAACCCTGATAAAGTCGCTATTAATATCTGATATATTTTTAGAGTTTGCAGTATCCCCAGCTTATCCTAAGGAAAAAGTATGTAATAATTTTTATATTACATTCCCATACTCACCCCAATTTAGGAGTGTATCAATCAATTCTTATAGTTTAGCTTTTTTGCTAACACAAAAAATGGAAATCATTGTTAATAATTTCCACCGTTGTCTCTGCAAAATACTTCCTGGCGAGGCACGATGCTCGTCTTCGAGTACTTGAAGCAGTGGCGGTTGTCTCTCTTTGCTTTAAGTTTTTTGTGGTCTTAAGTCATAACCTCAAATTTAGTTCCAAACTTTGATATCCCCTTTACAGATACCTGTTTTTGTTTTATAGTACCTCGAAGATATGCGTGTATAGCCCGAAACGTTGGCATATATGAATCCTGTCTCGATTGTATTTACTTTTAATCCTGAGCCTGAAGATCCGCCTCTATAGCAACAACAGTGCATGATATATATATATATATATATATATATATATATATATATATATATATATATATATATATATATTAGATTCGAAACAAAGTTCTCACGCAAATTTTATTGACGATGATTTAAAACAAAACTTTGCAACAAAAGAACCATATTTCTGATCGATATAATTATTGTTATTTTGTTGTAAAATTCAATTTGTTTACTATCAAAGAATTCTTCAGCGGCAGTTTTCAGTTTGTCATCATTGGCGAACGTTTTACCTTTCAAGAATTTCTACAGTGCCAAGAATAGATAGTAATCTGGCGAGTAAGGTGGGTGAGGGAGAACTTTCCACCCGAGTTCCAGGAGTTTTTCACTGGTATGATTTGAACCAAGTGTTTGGGTGTTATCATGAAGAAACATGACATCAGTGAATGATGGACGCTTCTGCGCAATTTCCTCTGCCACCTCTTGCGGTTGGTCAATTTATAATTGAGCGTCGATAGACTTATTGCGTTCCAACTTTTCCCAGTAAATCACGACTTCACATAATACTAGACATAAACCATAAGTTTCTTTTGATGTCGGTCAGCCTTTGCCTGAATTTGTGCCACCAGGCTATTATTATACATAGGCTATTAAATAATTTCTATTAATACTATATTCGCCATTTTTGTCAATTACCTCTTACCATTTGATAGGTAGCTTGTTGATTCATCTAAGGTAAAATTCAGCCGGTTTTGAGTTCAAGAAGTTCTCCATAATCATTTTAACCTTGTTTTCTTCATAAAACAACTCTTCAGAGAATTTTGTTGTTTACATAAAAGCAGGTCTGCTGATCCAAAACTCGCGTTCTCTCACTTATTCTGATTTTTTACCCTACGAGCTTCAAAACATTCAATAGTTCCCGGACTAAGCTTGGGAGGAACTTGTCAATTCTTCCATTCGAAAGATAATGTAAAACAACATAAGGGTTTCAAATTTTGTTAGAATCGGCTGAAAAGTTATGATGTTATTGCCAAAACAAAATAATTCCAAGGCTAAACTTGGGAGGACTTTGACGATTATATCATTCGAAAGAGAATGCAAAACAATATAAGTGATTCAAATATTGTTATAATCAGCCAAATAGTTACAATGTTATTACAAAAACAAAGAATGCAAAACGGGGACCAACCGACCGACTGACATAGTGAGATGTAGAGTGGCCCACGCTAGACTCGGACGTGACTAAAAATTGAAATTAATTGGTGCAAGGCCTGGTGAATATGGTGGATATTCACCAGGGCGTTTTCTTAAAACATTCTCATGCACACCTTACATCTGTTGACATTATAAGTTTGCATTCCACCACTTCTCTTAAAACATCTTCATCAAAATCTGATGAACTTCCTGGTCTTGGTTCAGCTGTCAATGTTCGATCCCCAGAACAAAACTTGGAAACCCAATTTCGGATAATGGCACCTTGGTCTTAGACGCTAAAATTCTCTTTGCTGTTTCTGAAACGTTTTTGTTATCCTTAAGCTTCCACATCACATGTTGCATATGCACTTTTAATCCTTTACACTTTAGGGCATGATATTTTAGTTTGAATTATGATGCACAAATGTTTACTGTTCATATAAGCAAGAGCGGCGAACGCTCTTTCTAAACAGGTAATTTACCGTTAAGGTTAAAATACTAGAAGTTCGAAATGCGTCGTTACAATTTGTTTCCATTAAAAGGAAATTACTTATTACTTAACCTTATATATATATATATATATATATATATATATATATATATATATATATATATATATATATATATATATATATATATATATATATATATATATATATATATATATATATATATATATATATATATATGTGTGTGTGTGTGTGTGTGTGTGTATATAATATCTCTCAAAGTAGCGCGAGAGAATGATGAAAATGATTGCAATAAACCACATTGAAAGAGAAAACCTAATAGTTTTTCCTACAGTAATATTTATTACCTTTTTTCGAAAAAATCCGTGCAGGGAAGCGATTCGTTTTCTCTTTCAATGTGGTTTATTACAATCATATATATATATATATATATATATATATATATATATATATATATATATATATATATATATATATAAAGGGGAAAGTACAATAATAAGTAACATGGTATATGCTCAATAACCCATAGGAAATAAGTAAAGGTGATATACAAGTGATTTTGTCTTTTTATAAGACCAAACATTGATTATATATGGATTATTCCAAATGTTAAACAACTTCTATCTAAATATCTCATATACCCTGGAAATAGAAAATAGTGAGTGTCTCCCATAGTTCGATGTTTTAATCACAAGACACAATAAAAATATAAAAACTTCTGTGATATATAATATATAATTATATTCATTAAAACTTTACTTTTACAGATGCTTCCAAATTTCATCCGACTTCTTTGCAATGAATATAGAATTTAAGTTACTAAATAAATATTTTGACAACAATTCATTCTCTATAGGACTTGTTAAGAACACCATCAAGCCATTTATAAACAGAATATACAAGCCTATCAATGAACCCACTGCTTTGAGCGGTAATCAGCATGCCCGGCTTCAGTTCCAGGCCAGGATGATTAAAACTCTTTCCACTGGCGTTATTTGTGTCTTCGTATATTGCCTTCATTGTCCGTCCTTTGCTCTCCTTGATCCTTGTGTCTTCCAAGATCCGTTTCTCTTCTCTTTAAAATCTCCTGTTTCTTGTCTCATTGCTCATTTACGTCAAATTTCTCTTTCCATATATATATATATATATATATATATATATATATATATATATATATATATATATATATATATATATATATATATATATATATATTTACCGCAGAAGACGACCTCAAATCCCTAGAGGTGAACGAGTCCTTGCCCACTGCAGGTAGGCTCTGGAGCAGAGAGGCTATATATCTCGTTCTGGGAAATAACTACCAACTATTTATTACTCTGGTTATTTAAAATATTTAACAATCAAATAATATTAAGATTTAGGAACTAGAAGAAAAACATAAAAATATAGAAGAAATGGGAAAGAAACGATGCAAATAAAATACGATCACATACATTCCTATGAAGGTGGAAACGAAACACATAATAGTGTAAAATTCCTCAAAAACTGACATAACAATGCCATAAAATATTGATTTATTTCGCTTTTTGAGGCCATAGACTTCAAATGAACGCCTATCTTTTGTTGTCTTTTTCTCTCACTTTTTTGCCCTCACTACACTCTCTCTCATGAATTTGTATCTGGCCTGATTTTTAAGGTTGGTGAGGTTGCTCCTACAGTCTAGTTTGCTTTTGCTATTCTTATTCAAGAGATTTTTACGCTCTGTCACAATATTAGTCTCTGATCTTCTTTCTTCACGTCAATTTCTTTCTGGCTGCTCTTTATTATGGCTCACTTAAGTGACTATTTGAATCGCCGAGTGGCGTATGATTCAGGAGAATTCTGCACCCTCACAGTTCCTAGCAATCAAATTAGTTTACTTTTTAACAACACCAATTGTTGCACTTCAAGGCAATTCCACCATTTTTAAACCTTCAACTTGTTTCGTTTTTGTTAGTTTTCTACCTCATTACTAAAATAATAATAATAATAATGAAAAAGCTAAGAAACTCCATGCAGAAGCTTGAAGACAATCCAGTTCTCAATCTTAAAATATTCAGAAATCCTGCGAATAGTAAATGTCAGGACCTAAAACACATTACAAGCCAAATAAGCGATTCGTAAAAGAATAAAGCTTCTTTCACATTTTTTTCACTACTACGTGAAAACAGAAGACGAAATTTCGATCTGTGAAAATGAATAAAACCCCTAAAATATGCAAATCACTTCCTAAGTTTCTATCTTCAAAGAGCAAAATCTCTCGCCCGGATTAATGAGGGCGAGAGAGAAATGAAAGTAAAAGTAGAAATTAGAGCAAGAGGGGAGAAGAGGCAGGAGTGTTACAAGGAGTTGAATTAAAATATATTAAAGTAACATATTTTCTGGCTTTCTAAGGAGGAGGAGTGCCACAAAGAGTTACAAAGAATAAGAGCAACTCAAAATATATTGCTATCCATACCAAGTATGTAAAATTTGAGGAAAAGAGTAACATTTACAGCTTGAGAAAAGGCATAGTAGAGATGAACGCTGTCCCCACCTAGCACTCCCATCAGCTTCTATGGGTTTGGAATAACAAAAAATACCTGACTTTGTTGATGAAAATCACACAACAAGAAATTTCGAGACTAAAAATATATTGAGGCTCTTGGGTTTAACTCGCTTTTTTTATATGTGAAGTATTTGCTTAACAAAGGAGTGCTTGGACGTGGGAGTTTAGCCTTTATTTGTCGTTCTTAGTCTTCTTCTGGTTAAAGGTTAACAAGTTCTAGTGATCAATATTCTCGTAATCTCAAAGAATTATGAAAGCCTTTATCAGTTAACCGCGCACTCCCCAAGTTTCTAGCAAAATGAGATCGAGCTCTTTCAGTCACATCTGCTAATATTTATATATTCAATGGGCTAAGTTTCGTGGTCCTGCTATATTTCTCTTCCAGCCTTTCAATGTCTTTTCGAAGGCTTGTTGATCCAAACTTAACTTCTTACCCAAGTGAAGTCGAACATACGAGATATACAAAGGCAGCATACAAAATATACAAATGATTAGTAAAAGGAAGAGAGGTCCTAGACAAAGCACATGTTTCACAATTCTTTTTTCCTTGTTATTTGTTTAAGTAATATCTATCGATTTTAGTATAATCATATTTACTATAGTGCTTACAAATACATTCCTATGCAAGTTAGTGCAAGATTGTGTAATTTATAAGAAAATAAATTTTGTGTTATCGCAGTGTTAAATCTTTTGTATACTAGCTTAAAATCTTTATTTATAATTACCACTCAGTAATCTAGCTCAAATGTTAAGTCATAATTTAGATGGGTAACCACATTTAGTATATGAAAGACTTCAATTCGTATTTCTTCGTACAATCTATTTCTAAGCTCGGGAAATTGTTTCATCGCTTGACGCTCGACGCTCGAAGCATTACAATATCATTACAATGTCTTTTGTATATATTGTTACCAGAATTGCATTGCATTATCTAAAGAAGGTCATACAAGTGCTTATATAAGGCATGAATAATATTTTTCGATTTAAATGAAAGTATCTAGCTGTGTATCTTATAACCCGATTAGCATTTTATGACGCTCCAGCGCATTGTTATGATCATTTGAGAATGAGAGATGTAAATCCTTTTCTGCCTTGACTTTTTTACAAATTTGACTTGTCTACGCTGAGTTGCATCTGCCATTCTTCCGACTATTTGACTAATCTATCCAAGTCATTTTGCAAGTTTTCACAGTTACTATTAGTGCAATTTTGAAATTTCTTATAATAAATTTTCAGACATAAACGTTCTCAATTCTTAAAATGCTGTTCATCGATGTCATTTGCACCAAAGAGAACTTAATAATTTTCGTAGTTATTATTTTGGTAAATTTGAATCTTTCTGCGCCATTTACCCTATTTCTTTCAACCTTTGGCCTACTTTTGTCCTGACTAGTTAGCCAATAGCATTCTATGTTGTATCAGCAGTCGATCTCCGCATTCGTCTTCTGGCTGCTTAGCTAACACCATGCTTCGTTATATTTGGTATATTTCAGGCGATTCGCGCATGTCCGTATCTTCAATTCATATAGTATAATGGCACGTGGTGGTTGTTCTAGGTCGCAATACCAACTAATAGGAGAAGATTTTGAAGACGATGTTCAGGGCTTAGAAATATATTATAGTGTTCACAGTGTAAGCCTGCGAGATATTAAATGCCGCAGTAATTGTAAATTTAGAAAAAATCGCAATTTGTTTTACTGTATTAGAATTGCAAATGATTCGAAAGGTCATAAAGCCACATTTTCGGTTACTGCGTTTAAAGGCGCGTTGCTTTCCAATGCTCACAATCGACCAAGTGGTAGTCTTTTATTTAAAAACTGTTTTCTGGGCATAACTTTGTTGCATCGAGAAGATGAGGAAAATATCGGTAAGGTAAGGAAAGGTAAGGTAAGGTAGGTTAAGGTAGGGTAAGGTAAGGGGAGGTTAGGTGGGGTTAGGTTAGGTCTGGTTCTTGATCTTTTAAATCAATTTGAAAATGTGTTTTTTATACAGTTTTATGTGTATTTTCCAATTGTGAAACTCGGTTTTCGCTGGAAATCCATACTTTTTCTATTATGTACCTTCAGTTGATTATGGGAAAAGTATGCATTTCCAGGAAAAAGTAGTATCAGATCTGAAAAGTACACATAAATTGCATAAGAAAAACTCATTTTTAAATTCCTTAGAAAATATGTTTTAAACGAATATATAAATATATTTGTTTTAAGATCGATATATATACGGGGAGCGGTCAAAAAGTTTTGCAATTCGGATATAAGGAAACGAGATATGAGGAAAAGTGCTTCATTATTTTTCAATATAACTACCCTCGACTTCAATTCACTTGCGCCACTTGTCCCTGAGGCTTCGAATTCCCGACAACCAGAAATCTCCCGACTGCTGTTCAATTCACTCCTGGACGGCAAGCTGGACATCTTTATCGTCCCCAAACCGACGTCCACGCAGTGCAGCCTTGAGCTGGCGAAATAAAAAGTACTCGCTAGGGGCCAGATCTGGACTGTAGGGGGGTGGTTGAGCTCCTCGAATCCGCACTCGTGCAGGGCAGCTTGTGCAACTCTAGGCCTTGTGGACAGGGGCATTGTCGTGGAGGAGCAGGACATCACCTGTCAACTTGCCGTGCCGCTTCTGACGGATGCACTTCTTCAACCCAGCCAGTTCCTTGGCGTAATATTGACCTGTGATGGTCCTTCCACGAAGCGCATAGTCCACCATCAACACTCCCTCAGAATCCCAGAAGATGGTGGCCATGATCTTCCAGGCTGAGGGTTGGGTCCGAAACTTGATGATGGTCGGAGAACACCTGTGCTTCAAGGCCAAGCTTTCGAGCTTAGTCTTGGGATCCTAGTGATGGGCTCACGTTTCATCACCTGTCACTATGCGTGACTCGAATCCCGCCGGGTCCTGGTTGTACAGAAGCAGCAGCTGCTCCGAACATTGAGGAGCGTTCAAGTCGATCATGGGGCGTGAGGTTTCTAGGGACCCAATGGGCAGAGACCTTGGTCATGGCCAAATTGTCGTGGATGATGTTGATAACACTTCCATGTGATATTCCAAGATCTCGCTCGATTCCTTCGATCTTCACCCGTCGATTTTCGAGGATCATCCTCTCCACACGGGCCACATTGTTCTCATTGGTCACGTCTGACGGGTTTCATCTTCAAGGGACTCACGACCATGGCGGAACTCCATATTCCAGCGAGCAATGGTTGCATGGAAAGGGGCGGTGTCGGTGTACACTGCAACCATGCGTTCATGGATCTCTTTTGCATTCTTGCCTTCATTGGTCAAAATTTTGATCACTGCGCGGTGCCCAACCTTCTCCATTGTTGAAATATTTGTGACTGACGATCTGCGATCAGCTACTGCTTCTTAAATAGACAAGGCAGTAGCATGCGGCTGCAGGTCGTGACTTGTCATAACTTGTCCTGACACCCCCACAAACAGCCATCCCCCTTCCTCTGTTTTGCCCTACCGATTCGCAAAACTTATTGACCGCCCCTCGTATCTAGAAATTCTTGGAGTTCTTCGCTACGCTTAATTTTAGATAAGTAAACAATAATGTCCAATGTTAATGCTGTTAGGTATGAACAATGGTAAAATGTCCTTAACCCACAATTCAAGCTATTTCACTCTGTAAGATAAAGTACGTCGTCCTGTGGCTTGAGGCAAAAGTACAGACTGAAAGCATAATTTCAAATTCGAAGTGACTCCATTCTCTTCGTTTGTTGGCGGCTCCGTCAGTCTGTTTAGGCGAAAGATTTTTTCTCGTAGATGAACAAGTATGAGTTGGTATAACGGTTCCTCCACGCACAATCACGAAAACTTTTCCAGCATATATTCACGACGAGAAAGAGAGAGCGATCAAAAACAAAATGTCGCTTCATCCAACATTGTCAATTAAACTCCCTAATCACGATCCTCTCCTGTCACCGGATGGCTGAATACATATAAAAACTATCAATGTAGCATTTTTCTGCCATCTTCTGACGTCTTACACGGACGAACTTCTTTCATCTTTTGTCCTGTAGTGCCCTACTGATTTTCCTGTCCTCATTTTGGTGTGATTTTCAGGTCTCCCCAATGTCCCTTTCACGGTTGTTAGAATTACACCTTCGATCTGATGCGAAATAAAGGAGGAATGTCCCTTTCACCTAAACACTTTGTCTACCCATGTGCACACCAATTTTCGTTTGGAGAAGCTCTCTCTGTTCCTCTCGTCTCCAGGAAAACCTCCGTTGGTTAGATAAAGTCTCACATGACTATTCATTCGATAGTTTCATGAAGTCTTGAAATCCGACGATGGAATCTTGGGTAACATTAAATCTCACACTCTGACGAATCCTTCGTAGGTTATTATCATTTTACTACTCAATGATTAGATGATTGGTTGATCAATTGATTGATCTGACAAATTCATTTATTGATTAAATGAGGCTAGCTATCCGAAAACATCCTTGTTGATTACACCACGTCGCGCAATCGGACGATTTCCTTGTTAGTTACACCAATTATTACCATACAACGATTCCCTCGTTAATTGTAACAAATTATATCAAACATAACTTCGCAGCGAGTAAATCTATAAGTTTGGTATGTGTCAACATATTTGCAGATATTTCGCCACTTCCTGTTTACATGAATGTAGATGCTTGGCTTAAAGTTTGAACCTTGGTTACCTCGTTTATTTCATCGTTGTTTGCTGCGCTTCAATTCCATTAAGTATATAGTCGAGCGTTAATAAATGCGCACTTACCGAAATTACTTTTGAATCCAAATTGCAAATTTTCATCTTCATAGGATATTTTGTCTTTAAATCAATTACAAAAAGTGCTATTTCTCTCTGCAAGCAGTTTTCAAATGTCAGCTTCAGCAAGTAACAGTATTTACATCTTCTTCTTATAATAAGATTGGGAACCTAGCAGCCTTTCTGTTTTCCAAACGACCTTATTGGAAAAGTTTTGCCAATTTACTGACCTATAACCGAAGCATGAGGGAAAAGAGGGGGATGGGGGTGGCAGAAGATAATAAATGTACACAGAATAAACAATAATGGGGGAACAAACAGTCGAACTAACTTAGGTCCGATTCAAAAGGTAGTGCATATATGAGTTAATAGTATCAATTCTATTAAGAAGAGCATCCAAGCGAAATGGTTGGGCGCGAATGCATAAATTGGCCTAGGGGAGAAAGGTCTCCTCATTGGAATTTCCCCTTTGACTCAATTCAATTTAATCCAATTTCCCCTCCGTGGAAATAGATTAGTAAAGGAATTGAAACTAATGTTGAGATGGGGCCCTCGATGTTACATAGCAACATAGTTACATCCATTTCAATGTTAAATATATTTAAATGGATTGCATACTGAGATCTGTATATATGTATATTTGTTCCGGCTGATATAGACTAGTCTTCTCTGGTCTCAGTCCAGACCTTCTCAGGCTTGTTTGATGGCAGGTTTTTTTCATTTGTTATCCATTCACTCTTCACCTCTAAATAGATCCAAATAAAAATAATAGAGAATGTTATACCCCTTTAAAAACTAATATAATTTTAAATTTGTGAATTTATTCCAATAATAAACCATGATAGAAGGATGTGCAGTGCTAATTTTAACTTTCTCTAGGTTGTGAAAGATCCTCCTGGATGAAAAGATTGAAATATGTATGATTTTTTGTAATTTAAACTCTTATGTTCCTTTTGTATTTAATTTTTTTCTTTTCTTATAATTTTCTTATAATATTTCTTATTTCTTTGTTTTATATTTGAATTTTTATTAGAGGCCGTTTCCTATCTCAAATAACTAATATTTAACGATTTTTTAGTTTTCAAATACCAAATTCTTAACAAAAAAATACTTGTTATCTTGCTCCAAAACTGTAACTAAGTTTTCACAAGAAATTCCAAATTGTTAAAATTCCATAAAGTTTAACGTTTTCCAACTTCCGAATTAGAAATTTTCTCTCCTTTCACTGGATGAAAGCACAATATTTTCATCCACTGTAAAAAAAAATGCTATAAAGCTATTCTAAAGCATTCTTCAATAATTCTAGAAACTATTTATTTCCTTGTAACTGAAAATATCAAAAGTTAGGCAGGAATTTTCCTTTAGTCCAAATTTGGCCGGTCCGCAGTGAAATTGGGCGCTGATAATTTTAAAATATCTTTTTGTCAGGTCCAATGATGGCTTTGTCTGGAGGAAGTGATTTAAATAGCAAGAGTGTAATCCATCTATTGCAAAACATCAAATAATAAATATAGCAAAGAATGAAAGAATAATAGAAAAGAATAATAACCTAAATAACCAACAAAAGCAAGAAATTTTGCCCTAATGTAATATCTTGTTTTGTATTAAGATTTATTAAAAGCAAAATTGTTGTATTAGTGAACTTGTGCTGAAAACTTTCCTTACTATTCGAGTTTCCTTAAATTATTTCATAAATTACATATATACAATTGTCTTAGGCTTTTGACCTTCCACAGGCCACTGGCTTCGAAAACGCCGACAGGACGGGGCTCCGCCATCTGCAGATTTTTATAAGATTATCTGAGTTCCGGCTAAACTGGTGAAGTCATGTGATGTGCGCGATTCTGGCATTGAAATTTTAACAGTTAATGGAGGAAAAATTGAAACCCACAGCGAAATTCATACGGATATAGTGATCCCCAGTCTTCGCCGATCATTTAGGTGGTCGTTCGTTGCAGCAGATACCACCTCTCCGTTATTATGATAATAGACTGTGCGTGCGTCATGCTAATAGATAATCGAACTAAACTCGTGTCAAAAGTGAAGTTGTTTAAAGAACCGGTGGTAGCGTTAATAATCGATGACCTGCAGCACTTACCGTCCCATTACAAAGCTATAATTGGAAAATATGTGGCTCTCTACGCACCCGCACCCACTTAGCCCTTCCCGCCACTGCCTAACTCAGTGAAGCATACATTCGAAACTGGTAGTGCTCCACCGTCATTTGTACGGCCAAGACCTCTTTTGATGGAGAAACTGCTGACTGCATCAGAAGGAATGTCAATTCGTTCCAAATTGACTCTCTTGGCCTCCGAGCTTTGGTGGCAGCGCAGGAAAATGATGCAGAGACGAGAGAATTTCATTCGTGCCTGAAACCTTACCCTTTTCCCGAGGATGTCCAGGTTTGGTGCGAAGTATAACATCTGAATACACACGACCGCTTGTCCTGTTGGCGTGCAGGAGTGCAATCTTCAATCAATTGCACAATCTTTCAAACTCTGGAATCAAGTCTTGACTTCGGCTTATAAAATCGAGGTATTTCTGGCCAAACATGGACAAGGATATCCGCTCCTGGATGAGAGAGTGCCTTCCTTGTCAGTCTTTCAAAGTAAATCGCCACACAAAATCACCAATCCTCACTATTAATATTTCTTTCTCGAGGTTTGAAACGGTACACATCGATATAGTTTGACCACTCTCACCGTATACACTGCCTGGATAATCCTACCCATCGCACAATCGGTATTTACTATTGTGAATCGACCGAGCTACAAGATGGATAGAAGCACTACCGTTTTCGGACATAAGTGCTGCAACGGTCGCGTTGGGTCCTAGAGGGGTGGATTTGCAGATTTAAAGTGCCGCTTTATGTGGTAGTATGGAATAAATATATACACCATCACTGCCTCTATAGCCTTAGTACATGCATTACTATGTATTTGTTAGGTGTTGGTATTATGTGTATGTTGAAACCTAACGCAAAATACGACAGTGGTAAATGATTATAGATAAAAATGTATTAGGTATCAATTGATTACTGTAATACAATATGGCAGAAAAAGGCGAATTTGGACACAGGGGTGCGCATATGTGAATGTTGATGCCCTGTGGTGTATTATTGATACTGCCGATATTAGGAGTGAAATAAATAATTTCACATGTATATCTACCTATGTAATGTTATACGACTTATTAGTGATTCCATCACTGGCGAAGGAGTATCTGTAGTCATTGTAATGCACAATAGGTAGGCCTCTGGCATAAAATTGCTGGATTAAATAAGCCCAAAGTATATCTCCACAAAATAAACGACAATTGGTCTTATTAAATCCAAGCATGCATTATTAAATATAAATATTCAATATTGTAGGAAAAATAGGATGGGATTTGGATTTTATATATATGTAAGCAAGCAGGCGTGAGGCACAAAAAGGAGCGAAGGAAATACTTGAACACCTGCGTTTGATAAAGCTGCCAAAGTTGTGTCTCGAGATAGAATTATCAAATACAGATATTTAAAGAGGAGCCCGAGTAAATACAGCTGTTGACTGTAAGAGATGGCGCAGCGACAATCGTATAAAATTATACAATAAAAAAAGTTTATCATGTAAATGTACACGCACTGTGCGCAGGTTTCATAGCACCGCCCAAACGGTGGAGATATGACCATAATGAAGGTAGGCCGTTCCACGGTTATCTCTAGGCCACGCCCTCTGCTTTAGGAGCTTATCTATAAATAAGAAAAGGATAGAAGAGGATAAGAAAGAATAATAACAAATTCATTCACGTTCACGCTCCCGACCGAATCTATTAATACTTGTCTCGCCCTTAACTCGAACTCGCGTTGATAATATATAGACTACTAGCCTCCCGCTTAGTACGTTCCGTGTCAAGCCGCTTGCATTATAATATTCTGTTATTAGAATAAAGAGTTTATTTTCGTAGGTCCATCTTTGATCTGAACCTTCGATGAGCCCAGCCAAGTATAAAAACACCGTAAAATCATTTATCTTTGTAGTCAGATAAATAATTTGCCGAAACGCCATCCTTTTCCTATAAACTGGAACTAGTCGTTCTCTCATACGGTGGTGGTTTACGGAAACATCTTTCATTCACCATCGTCAGGACCTATATAACTGGTAACCTTGTCGTTTACAATACCATTGACCTAACACCCCATCACCGAAGACCTCCCCTCCTTATAACTGGTGCCGACATATCGCCCCATAGACTAACCTAGTTGTTATGGTAAAATAAATATTATTTTCAATAATAAAGAAAGCAAAAAATCCCCCAGGATCTGATATGAAGTATAACCTTCACTTGGAAAAACAAAACTACTTAAAAGAAACCTGGCGAAGGGACCGTCTCTAAATACGCCTCTCCTTATGTAAAACAGCTGGTTCTCTCATGGGGCAGGAAAAGTTGTGTCAAATCATAGCATATTGCTCCTTCTTCACCTATCTCCCTAACACAGACAGGCTCCTGGTGCGCTCGGATTTTCCTAGGATTTTTATTCCGATCTCTATGTTAATCTCATTATTGGGCATGGATACCTCGTACACGATTGAAAAGGGACTGGAGGCTTAATTAACTAAGGACATAATTGCAGAACAATTGGAAAAACATAAGTTAGTGGGATATTTAACATGGCTTTACTAAAAACTGTTTGGGGGGGGATATCTGATTCAAATTCTCTTTGACCAAATAAAAAAAAATGCGATTTTGAATAATAATAGGATGTAAAACATGACGCTCTACGAAACAATGAGGTTTCAAAAATTGCCTGACTATCAGCTAAAATAAAACCTGAGAGAAGAGGTGAGTCTTTAGTGCACGTTGAAGTTAATAAGGGAAAGGCATGAGCGTAATATAGCAGGCCGATCATTTAACATTTTAGTGGCAAATATCGACAAAGTACGATCACTCGTGCAGCACAGACCACTACGAGAAACAAGCAGGAGGTGATCAGAGGCAAAGCATTGATTCTCTGGGCATGGGATAGGTTAAAGGAAAAGGACTGGTAGGATAGAATATGATCACCTAAGAACCTTGAAGGTGATTCTGTACCGAATAAACAGCCATTGGATTACCTGAAACAGGGAAGTTACACGAGAGAAAAGTACTTGTCAAAGAGGAAGATGGGCTAAAAGTTTTTGAACCAGTTGGAACGATGGAAGATTGGAGGCCTTTCAATCAGCGAGAACAAAGTTATAGTAATCAAGATGGGAGTTAACGAAAGTATCAAGAAGAATCTAAGGTTAAAACGAATGCGACTAAGATTTAGGAAAAAGAAGAGAGGATTTACAACAGAGGGAAGAGAATTTGCCAGCGGAGTTTCGTTTTACGAGAGGATCATCTGGCAATTGCCTCTAATGGCATAATTTCCAAACTCTTAAAAGGCATTTCTCGGCGTTAGAGGGAGGCAAACCTCCATTCTGCACAGGAGCATGCGCCCCAAACCAAAATACTTAAAATGAAATGGAGGAGGCCAGCCTTCTGAAATTTCTCATATATCATCAATTCTTTTACATCAACCCCACCTGAATAGCAGTGACAAGTTGTAGCGATCTAGCTCCTCTCTTTCCGGGGAAAGTAACGATCACACCAAACAGTTTGAGGTACAACGCAGTCATTGATGTTATGTGCAGGGGAATGCTTCATAAACTAGCGGTGTGCCCTGCGAGTGTGCCCAATTCGAAGACGACAGGAAGCAACCAAAGTATTCCGAACCTATTTTACGCTAACGGGGAGATTCGCTCCGCGGTGGCACGCAACTTTGGGTTCGAGTCAGCCGTCACCCATTTTCTTTGATTCGTACCATGTAGTCAGTGTGTTGAAAAGCGAAACGACTCGGTGGAGGAGCGCGGCAGCTTCGCCGTACGGGAGGTGATCACGTGTGGTGGACGGGGAGCCTGGTTTGAGCCTAGGCCGCACGTAAGTTTTTAGAGCCGCAAACTTTACCAAGGTTGCGCACGGACGGAGAAAATTCGAAGAAATTATCCGAATAGGCAAGGAAGATGCCGTGCTCGAAAGCTGGAAGGGTTATGATTAGTGGAAGCTCTCTTAACATGAGAGGCGTCGGAAATCGCAGGATGCACAGAACATAACAGGAGCAATGTTTGCTATCTCTGAAAGAGATTCTGTCCACAACCTCAATGGTCAGGACCTCCCAGAAAATATTTGAGTTACATTGCCTTGAGAAGCTGGGTTCGACTCGTTGCATTTCACACAATTGGTATTACATTATATGGATTTATCCTACAATTCCATTGCGGGGTTTGTGCAGATTTTGGGTTGACCCACCTTGGCACGTCTGCAGAATAGCCGATGTAATCTCATTAAGAACCACGCGGTAGTAGTAGAAATGCCTTTATTTGATAACGATGCCAACTGGATGCACCAACTCAAGGAACCTGTCATTATCGAAAGTGACGAAGTGTGTAGGAGTGGATCTCGAGACTCCTCCTATTTTCTCATCAGACGTTCAGCCTTGACTGCCCTTTGTTCGGGTCGGACAAGTCTTTGGTGATATCTTCTAATGAATAGACAACGAGATCCCTCGCATAACTCACTCCTCTAAAAAATTCATGGTAGAGTGCGATGTCACTTGCACAGGCGAGTTATTGAGTGTCTGAAGGGCATAAATATTCGTTGCTTGATCAGGGTTCGAGGCATTCACCTGAAGGGTCTCTTCCGAAAAACAGCAACCTTCGGCTTCCTAATAATCAAGTTAGCTATAGCTACGCTCAGTCGAAACATGTGACAATTGGCAAACATTCTTGCATCAGTGAAGCAGATAAGGAGAGAGTGTTTGAAATCAGTGTGCTCTAAACTCTAAAACGCCGGGTATTCTCTCGATGAGGATCTACGACGTCATGGAAGTTCTACTGACCCTATCTCAAAATGTCGCCTGCCATTTTATTCAGTCTACCCCGCCCAAGGAAGCATCGGGGCTGGAGGTGCCACCCTAAAAAGGCGAGAAACTCCAGGCCTCTCGGTCTTCTTCTATCCTTTTCTTTTCTCTTTAGGAGAGAAGTGGGAAGAGTGAGCCGACTACTTTTTCCTATTTTTCTAACCCCTGCGAAAGAGAAAGAGGGGTCGTCGATGGTACTGAAGTGGAGTGTTCCAGGGGCGACTCAAGTGAAGAGTGTTTAGGAAAAGTCACCTCTCTAGTAGACATAGGAGAGGGCAAAACTACCTCAACCGGGGAGTTACTTAACTAACGATACTTAGTTATATGTATTATATAAACAAATCTTTGAAATTAATATTCATGTATCAGGAGCAATTAGACCAGCATACGATGAAATAAACGATACGAATCACCAAGAATAAAAAAAAACAAACAGGCAAAGCACTGCAACGAGTATAACAAGCAAATTAACTAGTTTATAGGGAAAACCAGAGTGAATGAAACAAAAAGTCAAACAAGACCCTTGGACCAAGTGAATAACCCTTAATAGATTATCAAATAAATGCTTAATATTTTTTTATTATGACAGATATTTTTAAGTTAAGAAATGTCAATAAACTCTAAATTGATAACATAGCAGCAAGTTATTTGGGATATGCAGCTTGAAGGAAACCCTTTAAAACTACGTTAAGGTATTAAAAAGGGAAATGACTGAGTTATCAAACAATGAGGAAGCCTTGTTAAGGGCTTGTAGGAATTTAGTTTCTGATGCACCATGTTGGAATCTGTTTTTAATCCTGAAGTTAAGAAGATTCAGTATAGTTGTACACACCATCCCTGTCTAAGCGCTCCAAGTAGTTCCCTCGCCAAACTAATTATGATATGTATATATGTATCTTCGACACATTTTTACTTCCCCTCACCTTATCCTTTCTTATGCATCATCAGACGTTTTCACACAAAGTTGTATCGGCTCACATAAAAAAAATGCAATAAATCTGTTGGGGTGATTATGGTCGTCGCTCAACTCTCAATTATATAAGCGTGGCATAGAAACACTCCTTTACTATAAATCAATCCTCATCAAATGAGTGTACAAACATCATACAGCCAGAATTCCAGCATAACTCTGAGTTTTAATTATAAAGCCACGTTTTTATGTGCCCAGAAAGGTGTCTGCATTCTTCAGGTATACGTGAAGATATTACGATTTACCTGCGTCCTATTAGTTTCTTCAAAAACACCAAAGGACATCCATGCCAGGCAGAATTATACTTGAAATAGTTTCCTACCATCTTTCCAGTCAATGTGGACCAACTCGGAACCTGATACACAAATCCCTGATCTACCACCGAAAGGAGATCACTGATGTTGCTTTAGAAAATGCTGAATCGTTGATTTCTAGCGTGTTTCGTGATGTTTGTTACCTGATCATTTTTGAGCTACCAGTCAAAATTTATTTGGACTCCTTTTGCGTGGGTTAATGGGGCGAGATATCTGAAAGGCTGCGTATCTGCTATCAATTTGTCTCCCCTTTCACACACGAAGAAAATTGAGAGGAAAAAAAAAAGTTATTCACAAAAAGTAGTAAGGGTTTTTAAAGGGATGTTAGCAAAGAGATTTAGCCAAGTGTTACAATGTAAAGTTTCAAATCTCTTTTATCGCATAGTTTCTAAAAGTTTTTAAAAAGGAAACCTTTAAACCGTTTTGAAGGCCTATGATAAGGAATTTATACACACCAAAGAACACCAAAGAAAATAGATGAAGAGAAACGAAACAGGAGAGAATGCCCGGAGGTATTGTATGATGAAATGTGAATGATGCGTATGTGATGTATATGATTGATGCTAGTCGATATATGGGAATGATTCGCGCTTAAAGTATCGAAAAGATGTAAGTGTGACGTATGGGAAGCTATGGGATATATGAGTGGAATGGCAAAGGTCGGAGATCAGATATATATATATATATATATATATATATATATATATATATATATATATATATATATATATATATATATATATATATATATATATATATATATATATATAGAAAGAGAGAGAGAGAGAGAGAGAGAGAGAGAGAGAGAGAGAGAGAGAGAGAGAGAGAGACAGACAGAGAGAGACAGAGAGAGTGAAAGATACGCGCTGCCACCCTCTTCAATGGAAAGAGAGACAACAGACACCTGGGTGACCCCTTTTTGTCTGCGCTAATTAGAGTGCGAAATCATAAGAGGTCATGGTAGCCGAAAGCACGCCATCACAGAAAGCTGCGACAAGCTTGATAGTACAAAAGGTCCCAGTTGAAATCGGACAAAGTTTTGCCTCGCCGGCTTAGTTACCTTCTCGCCATCGTGCTAATAGGGCGAAACTACTCTCGCCGCCGATGCGCCGGACCTTGGAACCCTTCCCCTTCGGACCGAGGGGTAAAAACCCCATTCGACCCCACTCTAAATCCTCCGGCGACAGAGTTGGAAGGCAGTATCCACTGTCTGCCCACCCCGTCAGTATCCTCTGACCGTCCCCCGTCAGTACCCGCTATTCGCGTCCCGTTGAACTCTGCAAAATTCTCGCAGAACCCCTCAAGCTCCGGGTATTCTCATTTAATTCACGTAGTCTATCTCGTACTCGTTTGCACCAGCCCCTCGAACGCAACGAGCACAGTCTTGATTCGTGTTCTATTCGATAGCAAGATCTAAATTCATTCCGTAATAGTCATTGCCAAGAGACTATTATTTGAACTTTGCGCCAAGGCAAGGATTACTCCCTCGGACCAAATCTCCGAGGTAACAGCAACGTGCAACTCTCCTGTGCAAGTGCTCTCTTTAGTCCCCCCCCCCCCTTCCAGTGTAAATCTCCATTGTCGCCTTCGTATACGCTCAAGGTCATTCGGGCAACCCTCGGTCAATATTGTTGTTTGTTTGTAGGGCGACCTTCCCCGCCAGGTCTCCCACCTTTTAGCCGCTGAGACTCATATACGTCTAATGTGTATATAGCTTGTTTTAAAACCCTTTTAATCTTATAAAAGAATATTAATTTGCATATTAGTAAAGTTATTTTTGTACCCGTTTTTCTATAGTCCCGGAACCTCCAAGATAGTCGACTGATTGGCCAACCTACATTTAGTTAATTCTCACTCTGCTTGTATTATAAATCTCTCACTCACACAGACGTTCGCCATCAGCTGAGAAACGCAGGAAGGGTTGACTTGACCCTATTCTACGACAGGTAACTATATAAGAATCTATGGTAAAGGCTAAAAGTTATTTTAGAATGCACGGTAAAATGTATGTGGAGATGAATGTGAATGCTGCATGGGTGTTGTATGAGAATATAGGGCAAAATATATGTCAAAGATGATGGACTGCTCTGTGGGAATGTATGCAAGTAAAGTTTTCGGAGCATTCGAACTAGACATTACTCACATGAGCCAAAATATTAAGGTTCACCTTTTTAATAGAATAAAAGTAAACAACGAGGGACATTTTAGTTATTGGGAGCATGAGAAGATGAACAGAGAGATGGAGAAAGTGGACAAAGAAAAAATGGGATGACTAAAACTAACACATCCAGATCATTATTATTATTATTATTAATGATAAAGTCAATAATATATCTTTTCGTAGAATGACCCTTGGTTTTGATCACTATACTCTTTGACACCCTTTTAGTAGTGGTATGCTTTGTGGTGCGTGAGTTACTTCTATGATGAAGTAGGCTTTGTTCTAAGAGTGCTAATTCAGTAGTTTTGTTCTTAAGGAAAAGCTATTTTAAACAAATAAGAATAAGAGGAAACACCAGATATATACCAAAATAAACATGTATTTTAAATGAAACACTTAACTATAACAAACCAACAGTTAACACATTTCTATCTTTGGCATCTAAGATCTTTCGCACGGATACAATGACTAAAATAAACAAATAGGCTTCCCGTAAACATACCAATTGCCAATTAGTATTTTTATCGCGACTCTATTTGGTTAGCGTTAAACATTAAATTAACGTACTCTCGTCTACAAGCACATATGACCTAGGTTCAAGAACAATGGTTTCCACTCCCCTTTAAAACGTGAGACGTACTAAACTTCTACTATCAATATGAATATAAATGTATTTTCTTACTTACATGTCAGAGGTATTAGGGATTGCTGGATGTCGCTGGAGGACTTATCTCTCGCTTTGAAGTGTTGTGGCCGTGGGTCGAAATTTCGTCGTAGAGGGGGCTGATTCTTCAACGTAATTAAAGAACGGGAGCTCGTTGGGGCTGGGTTCTTCTCCTCTCACTCTTACGGAGCTTGAGATGTGAAAGTCACTCAAGTGTAAGCGGCTTCGCTTTTCTTCAGTCAGACTTCTTAGCAGTCTGTAAAGGATTCTTTGGTATGGCACCGATATAAAGCTTGACTATTTAGGTTAAAACGGCCCGAAAAGGGGTGGATCGATTTTCTCAATCTGATCCTATTGTTTCTCACGGAAATAGTCTTGTATGGCGGGAGGATCTATCTTCACGAACTAACCCTTCTTCTGGCGTATCGACTTCTAATCTTCTTGTCTGGCTGAAGGATCGATCTTCACGACCTGATCCTCTTTCTGGCGTATCGACTTCTGATAATCTTCTCTCTTTCTTTGCAGGGCTTATTTATAGGCGGATTGCCGCCCCATCTAAAGGAAGGGGGAAGTGACCAGGCCACATAGGCAAAGGGGGGAAGGACGCAAATGGTGAGTTAGCATCTGAGGAGAGCGAGAATGTCTGAGGTGGCACTGGGGTGCCCGAGTCAGCTCGCTAATTAGAGGCTCGCAACCGGTCCGCTACTTGGCGTGCCTTTTGACTCGCACCGCTTTTTTTTTATAACCACAGGTTTATGCGTCTCGTAGGTAATTGGATCGTTAGAGCGTCGTTTAAGGACCTTAGGTGGTTGCCTTAAAACAGATGTTAGCTCCAACTGCCCACAGCGGCGGGGAGATTAAACAGGGTAAGCAGTTATGGTTATTCGCCGGCTACCTTTCCCACGCTTCTCCTCATCAGGATGAGAGGGGGGGCATTAATGTATCTATACTCCTCCAGGATGCTTAATGTAGCTATTTCTCTACATTTACCTCCCTCCTAAAGAAATTAAAGGGGTAGGGGTTATTCCAATCCAACGCTTACAATAATATACATGGGTAACTTACGGAACATTATATTATACAATAAATTCTAGTTCACTCGGGATTGCCTCGATAACATTTCACCTGACCTTACATTAATTCCTATATTACTGTGCCAACTTAGGATATTCTTACCTACCACTAGGGGGTTACTC
Organism: Ceratothoa steindachneri; assembly: GCA_963969495.1. Taxonomy (NCBI): domain Eukaryota; kingdom Metazoa; phylum Arthropoda; class Malacostraca; order Isopoda; family Cymothoidae; genus Ceratothoa; species Ceratothoa steindachneri. The sequence goes on along the minus strand of OZ018323.1, from coordinate 44,216,233 downwards.
GCCCCTACTTACTTACAATTCTACTGATTTACACTTATCTTTGCTATAATACAATAGTTGGGCTGCTTCCTAATCGTCGACAGGGTTCCGACTTAACGAGTCGGCCATACAATTGTTGGACCCCTTTATATAGTGAATGAAGTACTGGTACTCCATCAAGAGTAAGCTCCATCTTGGAGTCTTCCATTCTTACTCTTATTTTTACTTAAATATGACAACGGCTTATGGTCGCATTCCAACTTCAACTCGCGCCCTATTAGATAATATTTGAATTTACCTATGGACCATATTATGGCCAAAGCTTCGATTTCGATTGTAGCGTAGGCTTTTTCTATACTCAAAAGTTTCCTACTGACATAAGCTATGGGATAGGCTGTTTCGTCATCTTCGTATTGAAGCAATACTCCGCCTAACCCGTTTTGACTAGCGTCCGTGCGAATGCCAAAGATCTTGTTGGGATTTGGTAAGCGAAGAATCGGCGCAGTTACGAGTTTCACTTTTAGAACCTCCAACTGAGTTATTGCATGGGGGTTCCACGTGACAGGGTCTGACGCTGTCTTTTTTTAACAAATAATTCAGTGGAGTGGCAATGGAAGCGAAGTGGAGGACAAAACGCCTATAGAACGAGGAGGCTCCCATAAACGATCGGAGTTGTTTCTTTGTTTTCGGCCGGGGTATCTTGACTATGGCTTCCACTTTTTCTTGCTGGGTAGTCAAGTGTTTTTGTCTTATTTTGAATCCCAGGTAGTCATTGGATTCGTAGGCAAAATAACACTTGGTCGGCCCGGCGGTTAGACCTTGCTCCTTCAATTTCTCCAGCAATAAGCGTAAGGCGTGTAAGTGTGACTCCCATGTACGGGTAGCTACGTACACGTTGTCGAAGTAAAACGACACGTCACTTAGGCCAGCGATAATTCGCCTCATCATCCTATTATAATTGCTACCGGCTGTAAGTAGTCCGAAGGGTAGCCTGGTAAACTGTAACAGACCTCTTTCAGTCGCAAGAGCCGTCAGTTTTTCGGACTCCTTAGCGAGAGGTATTTGATAGTACGCTTTACACAAATCGAATTCGGTGATGAATTTAGCGTCTTCAAATAAATGGAGATTTTGATCTATTAGCGGGATGGGCTCGGCGTCTAAAACGGTCACTGAATTCAATTTTTGGAAGTCCACGCACATCCGAAATGATTGATCAGCTTTCTTAACCAATACTATGGGAGAGCAATAATTGGACTCCGATGGCTCTAAAATTCCTAATTTTAATAAATTCCGGACTTCCTTATTGAAGGTTTCTCGTAGGTGGATCGGTAAAGGATATGGTTTGCTTCGCACCATTAAATTAGTTTTTAGTTTTATTTCATGAATGAAATCCTTGGCACATCCAGGGGTTTCAGAAATGACTTCTGGGAATTCCAGGAGCAAGTTCAACATTTCCGCTTTCTGTTGAATCTCTAAGTGGGGATTTATCTTTAAATCCATCCGAGGGTCTTCCTGCAGGGTGAGAGCGAAGGAAGTTCGTATTCCTCGTCTTGTTCTACACACACGGTGTGTATGACTTGCAGGGGCGTATTTGGGTAAACGTCATCCATCGGTTCTTCTTCGTCTAGAAGGGTAATATTCTTTATGCACGCGTGGCGGTGATATTTTTTTAGCATGTTTATGTGATAGGGCTTCGCCCTGTTAAGGTATCTATCAAGTAATCGACTGGACCCCGTGCCTCGATTACTTCAAACGGTCCCTTCCGCTGGGCCCATAACTTATTATTTTCGGTCGGGAGTAATAATAAGACTTCATCTCCTGCCTTTAATTTTCACGCCTTTGCTTTCATATCGAAGTAGTCCCGGTATTTGGCTAAATTTTTCTCGGCGTTCTCTCGAGCTAAGCCAGAGCAGTATTCTAGGCGCTCGCGCATATCCATCACGTAGGCGAAAGACGATTTGATTTCTTGGTCGAGATTCACGTTGGAAAATAATTCTTTAAGAATAATCATAGGACCTCGCACATTTCTCCCGTATAATAGCTCAAAGGGCGAGAATCCCAACGTCCGATGAAGTATTTCTCGGCAGGCGAAAAGGGCTGCAGGCAGGTATCTGTGCCACTGTGTAGGGTTGTTTTGACACAACTTCTTCAATATATTTTTGAGAGTCCCGTTTAATTTCTCGCAGATTCCGTTAGTGGATGGATGAAATGGACTCGTAAAAATTGGCTTGACTAGCAGTAGTTTATTAAAATACTCCATCCATTCTGAGGTGAATTGGCGCCCTATATCCGATAGAATTTCTTTAGGCAGGCCTACTCGTGCAAATATTGAAATTAATGCTTTAGCGCAGGAAATAGTGTCAATCTTCCTTAGTGCCACGGCATTTGGGAACTGGGTAGCACAATCCACTAAGGTGAGGATGTAGGAGCGTCCTCCACTTGAAGGGGGGTGAATTGGTCCCACCAAATCAATAGCCACTCAAAAGAATGGTTCGCTTATAACGGGCACCTTTTGTAAGGGTGCGGGAGGTACCCGTCCTCTGGAGGGATCCTTTTGACACACGTCGCATGATCGGCAATAGGCCACAATTTCCCTGGCGGCCTGGGGCCAATAAAAGTGTCGGAATATCTGCTGCGCCGTTTTGTTGGGCCCAAAGTGTCTGGCTAATATTCCATCATGCACGGTATTCAAAACTCTTTGCGTGTATTCCTGAGGTACACACAGTGCTTTCTTGTTCTCCTTATCCTCCTCGCTGATAGTACGGTAGAGAAGTGAGTCTTTTACGATATACTGGATAGCCTTCTTTCCTTTTACTTGGAGAGTTTAACCTTTAATAGCTTTCTCCCATAGAGGTTTAAGAGTGGGGCATTCCTTCTTAGCAATAGCGAAGGAAGTCAATTTGAACCCATTGTCTTCGAGGGTAATCATCGGGGTCAACTTAGCAGGTTGCTCTTTCCTCTGGGCTTCTTGTGCCCGGCTGACTACTTGTTGGGCCAATTCTTGCTGATGAATTAGGGGGTTTTGTCCGATTAGTACTGCTCAGAACTTAATCGGGGCTACTACGACGTCCGTCCAACCGGTGAAATATCTGCATTGTATATGACATCTCACGACGGGGAATCGATTGTCGCGTCCTAAAAAGTCGTGGACGATTGCGAATTTCTTATGGTTACGGTTTACCGGGGGAAGCAACTTGTCGGATACCACTATGCACGTACATCCGGTGTCTCTGAATAAAGTGGATATTCGGCACCCATTAACAGTGCCTTCTTCATATTGTAGGCCGCCTGGCCAACTTTTGTTGAATAGAAAGTTTGTCTGTTGCTGGGGCCCTTCGGATGTTGGCGCGGGAACAGAACGAATCAGCTTGTCCTGCTGGGATCGCGGCAGTTAGGTTTTGCACCTGTTGTCTCGAGGTCTCCCTCAGTCGGGAGTTCTGTGGGCACTGGAAACTCAGGTGACCTATTATCCCGCAGGTTTAACAAGTGACGGGCTTACTGGGATACGCGCTGGTATTAAGGTATGATTCTTGTAGAATCCTAACTTCTTTTTGATTTTTTTCTCCTCCAAAATTTGGCTTATAAGTTACTTTTGCTGCTGAGAACTTAAAGGGCTTCTTCTGTAAATGCCTGGGTGGCGGCCCAATTTTCTGTGGGGAGGGAGCCTTCTCTTTCTTGTACTCCCTCGGATATAAACGATGATTTACTGCGTGGAAGTCAGCCTCGTCCAGACACTCATTGAAGGTAGAAGCTTTTTGGTCCTTAACGTATGCACGGATTTCCTGGGATAGTGTCCTTAGTAACTGATCTCTAAGCATGTAGTCGATGACCCAAGCGACTTCGTTCTCTATCCCTTCTGACTTGATCCAAAACTGTAGTCTCCGACGAAGCTCAAAGCCAAAATGTTTGTATGTTTGTCCAGGTCTTATACGAGCCTGCCTGAACTTCGTCCTATATTCTTCCGGGTTAAGGTTTGTTGCTGAGAGAAGTTTGGCTTTGAGAGTGGAATAGTTCACAGTGGCTTTTGAGGGTAAAGATACGAATATCTCTCTCATCCTACGATTGAGTAGTGGTAACAGTCTGGCGACCTCATCTTCTTCTAGTTCCCAATTATTGACTTCAAATATTTTCTCAAAATGGGAGAGATATGAGCATAAATCTTCTTCGTCCCTGTACTCCGGGAGTTTCATGCTGGCCGCTGGTGACACTCTTGTTTTGGATGACACTGACTGCACCTCTAACTGGTCTTTGCTAAGAGCTCTTTCGTGGGCCCTTATCTTCTCTCTTTCATCAGCTTCCATTTTCATTTTACGTTCCTCTCTTCTTTCGTCTCTTTCGTATCTCTCTTTCCTCTGCTATAAACGAGTTCAGCTCGGTTCCTTCCAGTCCGAGGCTTTGACCTTGCATCCGATAAAAGTCAAACGATGCCATCTCGCTTATGTCAGTCATCTACCTTGTTGTAAATCAAGCCTGACTTACTCCACCACCGAGACTTACCACTTGGCCTAACAATTACCTTTAGATTGTTTCCACCTCTAACTTTACCAATTTTCCTCTTTTCAAATATTCTATTATTCCTGGTATTTTTTTTTACGTGTTAGCTCTTTTCTAATTAGACACTGCTAGGTTCTTTCTAATATGAAACCCCACACCTGACACCACTTTTATAATATGTCGTAGAATGACCCTTGGTATTGATCACTATACTCTTTGACACCCTTTTAGTCGCAGTATGCTTTGTGGTGCGTGAGTTACTTCTATGATGAAGTAGGCTTTGTTCTATGAGTGCTAAATCAGTAGTCTTGTTCTTAAGGAAGAGCTATTTCAAACAAATAAGGATAAGAGGAAACACCAGATATATACCAAAATAAACATGTATTTTAAATGAAACACTTAACTATAACAAACCAACAGTTAACACATTTCTAACTTTAGCATCTAAGATCTTTCGCACGGATACAATGACAAAAAATAAACAAATAGGCTTCCCGTAAACATACCAATTGCCGATTAGTATTTTTATCGCGACTCTATTTGATTAGCGTTAAACATTAAATTAACGTACTCTCGTCTACAAGCACATATGACCTAGGTTCAAGAACAATGGTTTCTACTCCCCTTTAAAACGTGAGACGTACTAAGCTTCTACTATCGCAATATGAATATAAATGTATTTTCTTACTTACATGACAGGAGGTATTAGGGATTGCCGGATGTTGCTGGAGGACTTATCTCTCGCTTTGAAGTGTTGTAGCCGTTGGTCGAAATTTCGTCGTAGAGGGGGCTGATTCTTCAACGTAATTAAAGAACGGGAGCTCGTTGGGGCTGGGTTCTTCTCCTCTCACTCTTACGGAGCTTGAGATGTGAGAATCACTCGAGTGTGAGCGGCTTTGCTTTTCTTAAGTCAGACTTCTTCGCAGTCTGTAAAGGATTCTTCGGTATGGCACCGATATAAAGCTTGACTATTTAGGTTAAAACGGCCCGAAAAGGGGTGGATCGATTTTCTCAATCTGATCCTATTGTTTCTCACGGAAATAGTCTTGTATGGCAGAAGGATCGATCTTTACGAACTAACTCTTCTTCTGGCGTTTCGACTTCTAATCTTCTTGTCTGGCTGAAGGATCGATCTTCACGACCTGATCCTCTTTCTGGCGTATCGACTTCTGATAATCTTCTCTCTTTCTTTGCAGGGCTTATTTATAGGCGGATTGCCGCCCCATTTAAAGGAAGGGGGAAGTGACCAGGGCACAGAGGCAGGGACGGGGGGGACGTGAATGGTGAGTTAGCATCTGGGGAGAGCGAAAATTGCTGAGGTGGCACTGGGGTGCCCAAGTCAGCTCGCTAATTACAGGCTCGCAACCGCACCGCTACTTGGCGTGCCTTTTGACTCGCACCGCTTTTTTTTATAACCACGGGTTTATGGGTCTCGTAGGTAATTGGATCGTTAGAGCGTCGTTTAAGGACCTTAGGTGGTCGCCTTAAAACAGATGTTAGCTCCAACTGCCCACAGCGGCGGGGAGATCAAACAGGGTAAGCAGTTATGATTATTCGCTGGCTACCTTTCCCACGCTTCTCCTCATGAGGGTAGGGGGGGGGGCTTTAATGTACCTATACTTCTCCAGGATGCTTAATGTAGCCATTTCTCTACATATTTGATTTTGTAAAAAACAAAGGAAGGCTGTAATCAGGAGAATACATGTCAGCAGAGTATGGTGGTTAAGATAGCTCTCAGACCTGACTCTTCGGGGTATCACCCACTTTACGTGTGATGTGTGGTCTTTTATTGCCTTGCAGAAGCAAATATCCTAAGGTGCTGACCAGCGCTGGATGCTCTTGGATTTGTTTGCCTTGAAATATTCCAAGTTGTGGGGCGTTTACTTCACTTTTATTGTCTCCAGACGATCAAATCGACAACTAAAGATTCTTGGAAAGGGACGCACTCGAAGAAAGACTTAAACAGTTAATTTTGTTTCAAATTATAAGGACTTTTATTTCACAGACAGAGATAGACGTTTATTTGATTTGGAAAAGATCTTAGAAACAGTAAAAACTATTCTGTATAAATAGAGTAGCCAAATAGCTAACGAATTAAGTTCGTGAAATTTTTGTTCCTCTTATTTTTAGTTTGAAAATACGAACTTTTTGGTTACCTGATATATTAATTATATAAAAAGGTAAATACTCTTCTTTCGAATTAAATATACAATTTTCTTCTATAATTAATTCCTCGCATATTAAGAAACTTTTTTTTAATTATGTGATAAAGAATATCATTATATAGAATATTTTTCAAATATTTAATATCTATGCGTCAAAGATAAGACTAAAATCTCGTTATACTTAATGATATACGTAATTTTTCAGCTGCGTTAAATATTTACAGTATTTGCATTGGATTTGTTCCACAAACTTACTGGAAAGTGTACTAAAACACGACGAAAAATATGAAAACATGTTAGGACATTTGCTTGGTTAAGGTAAATCATATAGCCCAATTATATCACAGTTAGCTCATTGTAGCAAAACTCGAATTCGTTAATATATATATATATATATATATATATATATATATATATATATATATATATATATATATATACATACATATATATATATATATATATATATATATATATATATATATATATATATATATATATATATATATATATATATATATATATCTTAACATTATAGTTACGGCCTTTTTTGAATTACATATTTGTAAATAATGGACTTAAAGACGCAAAGTCTCCTACTTCAATCTCTAATTTCGGTCTATTTACATTCCGTGATCATATTAACATATGGTTGCCTTCGGGGATTCATTTTAGATTCCATCATCTCATCAATAGTCAGTTATGACAAAATACATATAATTTAGTTTTAACCAAGCAGACCTCCCAGCACCAATCCACTTCCTCCACTTTAGGGAGTATTACCAAACACATTAGCAATACCGCTCATGTTTTTGTAGACACTAGCCATACATCATCGAACTTCGGTATCCCGCAAACGTAGTTCCTTCTCTTCCTACCATAAATATTGCGATCTTATTCCGCGTTTCGAATTTTCGATTCACACTTAATAGAATTCCTGCTGCAGATTATCACAAAGGGATCGCGAACTTAGAATAATGTGGGATTGACTAAATATAATGTGATCTCTCGTTAGCTTCCTATGCCATAACAGGGGAATTCAGAAGCGATTAATTCTAGAATGGGGCTCGCAATTTATGTCTTTTGTTTTGAATATTAATATTATAGTATAATTAAAAGAAAATTTATAAAATTATATGTACCTTTTTTTGTACGGTTAAATATTTTAAAGGTATTGAAGTCGCTTTCGGATCCCTCATTTTTCTGGAAGGTGTTTTTTTATTTCAATCCAATCTTCTTTGGTTCAATCCCCTTGTTCATTATGGAATATCATTGCAATTATACTTTTTCGATTCCTTTGGCTTGGCACACCACTCTTATCTTCGCTGAGAATGAACATCTTGACAACCTTCCATTTGAAGTCTTCCAATTAATATTCTATCGACACTGGTTACACGTTCTCACACTTAAGAAGTTTCACCTTTTTACTGATACATAATCAGCGAAATAATCATAAATAATTTTGTATTCTCATCCACCTTAGTTTGGATATTACGATCTCTCAAAGTAACACGAGAGGTGTGCAATGTAGATAAAATACCCCACATGAAAGATGAACTGCAAATCTATAGTCATTTTCAAATATATTGGATGTGTTAGGCGGCTGGTATTGTCCTGGTTCGGTTCGAACTTAACGCCCTTCCTTCTCAACCTTATTCTTTCTAGCATTTAGAACTTTTATGCTTTCCTAGCCTCTAATTGTTATTCTATTTTATATTTTGCTTCGTTGGCCTTCCACCCACTTTGATGTAAGTTACCTGACGTCAAGGTTACTACACGTGTTTCACTTGCAACCAGCTCACGTGTTTCCCTTTCTTCCAGATCACGTTGCTCTTTATGCCAGTTCACCTTTCTCTTTCTGACAAATATTCTCCTTCCTTTGCTGCATCACTGGTATCATTTCGATTTTACTTGATTCCCCTCCATCGGTACTCTAAGGTCAGGTTTCAATGACGGTACCTCCTCTTTGTGCCCACTTAGAGAGGCAGGCATCGGGAGAATTGGGGGTAAAACCGCTACCAGAAACAACACAAAGTACATATAAAGGTGAAAAATTCTAAAATTGATAATGTTGAACAAATGATTGTTTATATCAGTTAAAATGGGCTTTAAAACAGTGTTAAAGACAAGTTAAAAAGTTTAAATATTTAATTAATTATCTCCAATGACCCCGATGTCAATGAAGTGGCGTCATAACCTCCGCCTATAGATTTAGCGGAGGTATATGAGATCACACGGGTATGTGGCTGTATCTGTCAATAAGACTGCAATGGAGTTGGGGCTCCGGTGGCACCGTTAGCCTCATTAGCTAAAATGACTCCGATGTCAATCACGTGATGTCCATTCTAAGAATTTAATGGACTTCCTCAAAGCTTTGGTTATTTCACCACCAAGAATTACAAGTTCTGCTCCCTGCTCTCCTTACCCAACCCTTCTTTAAGCCTCACAAGCCTGGACTACCCCTTCGACCCTGATACCACTAACCCCTCTCTGTATACCCTCTTTTAAAGTAAATTTCCATCTCCCAGCCAAAGCTGAAACTGAAAATAAAACCCTTCCCTGTCACTCTGAATTTGTTCCCCTGCTAAGGTCCCATTGGTTGTTTAATACTACGGTGCCCCCAATGAGATGCTCGATTTTGATGCGAAGTGAGGCTTTGCTTACAAAATTTGCGCGCCCTCTCATCCCTCGTACTCTGATTAGTTGCGAAATAAAACTTCCTTACACTATCATCTTTATCAACTTTACTCCTTCAGATTTTTCTATTAAAAAAAATTATCTAGGAGATAACCTCCATGGTTTCCGCTTTATTTTCTAAATCTTATCGCTATGATGTAAGCACCACCTATAGATCTTTTCTCCTCTCTTCTAAATATCATTTTTACGAATTTCGAAAGGACGCTGATACATGAAGGAAAATTATAATCAATGTGAAATGTGAATCTCAAGAGATGGATTATAATTTATAGCGATTAAATTTCGCCCCAAAAATATTATTAGAAAGGAAAGACCTTTCCAATCTATATTATGTACTTTTATTTAGATTAAAACATTAGATAAAGACAAATTTCTGGGTTTATCTAACTTATGCAAATCTTTATTAGATGAATAATGAGCCCTATGCAAACGGTACTCAGATATGATGTTATTTCTGATGCCAAGCGAGGCTCAAGGAAAGCGTGAATTTCTAGACGTAATGGATGGCATTTAAAATTATTTTTCCTATAAAATATTATAGCTGATTAGAATTCAATTTCTTTATTTCATAATAAATATGTACCTTTTTTGTTGAATATAATCCTATATATAGTAAATGATCTGTATTTATGTGAGAAATAAGCGTCTTTATCTTTATTCCGCATAAATGTAACATATATAAAGAATATAAATGATTTTTTGTTTTTTAAATGAACTTATACGAAATGCAAATATATTTCATTTTTCACCCACTTGAAACATATTCTTGGTTCACCGAAAAATATGACATAATTTATTTATTACATGAATATCAAAGTACTTCCCAAACCATTTTTTATTTATTAATTGAAAACAATCAAAAACAAAGCACCCCCTACTGAAATATTTGAAAAAATAAAGAGCTTTTGCATAAGTGCGTGTATGTCCACAAAAGTTTATATCTTTAAACGCAAAATGGGCAATTTGATTCTATACGAAAAGCCAAAGAAAACTCATATTATTATTTGTTCCCAAAAATATTTCTAAATCAAACTAGAAACTCAAAAAAATAAATGATTCTACACTTTCGCAAGGCAATCTACCAAGATTATCTTACCCCTTTGGTCATATTGAAATGTGAGGATCATATGAAAGAGAAAAATTTTCAAGGGGAGCGTGTGAAGGAAATATTTTGAAGGTATTTTCGATTTTTCTGAAGTAATTTTCAAAGGATTGAGATGAGGTAGGATTACACAGATTTTTCTTGTCTCAAGTTTCAGCTTTTTGGTCTTGAGCCTCGTAAGTCGCCCCAAAGAAGGAAAATGGGTCTTTTTCCTGAGGATTTATAGGAGTGTATGAATTTTTCTTATACGAGTGTTTGAATTTTTTCACATTCCTGAATTCACAGCACCGTCCACGCATATACTTAAGAAACCTTTGGTATTCATTCGGCATTGTACTAAAAATATATAGTTATGGTTATTTCGGAAAATATAAAAAAAGTTGGTATATACAAAATCGTGAAGAGCTAACAATATTTGGCAGCTGTGTTATTACGATTGGTATATGTATTACATGGAAGAGAACACGAAGAAATAATTTCATAAGACTTTAAGAAGATTTACATAATATGAATATGGATACTCGTATGTAGCGTCCAAGTTATCGTTCTCTGACGTTATGGTCGCACTATTCCTAAAGCGCAACTTTATAATATGAAACACCGTCTCTTCGATAGCATTTATATTGTAAAAATAAAATTTATTTAATTAATAACTTTGCAAAAGTTCGATGCTGTTCAGCCTTTTGTTGAATTGGAACAAATAGATATTTGAGAGGCTTAAATTTAGGGAAGTAAATCTTTCAAATCGCTCAAATTTGCAGTTTGAATGAGTTTGGAGCTAAATTTGATTGATTTATCCTAAGCCGCCTTGTGACACAAAGAACATTGATTTAATCTGAATGCAAGTTGAAATGAGTAAAACCGGGCTGAATGAATGAATAGTTTTAGTGTCTTTGGATCAATTTGAATAAATTTATATATATTGTCTTGTTGAGGAGATTTTATTTTTATATAAGGTCATACTATTGGTAATGCAGCATTTTTATCATTTTTATCATTTTTATCATTATTTTATGGATAAACATAATGGAAAGGTCTGTTTTTCTACTAGCCTAGTCTACTAAAATCGAAGACTGTACTTTTATGTCCTAGCTTAATCCAAGGCTTACATTTCGCCAACATTAGTCATCATCTTCTGGCTTATTATTTGTTTTATTATTGATAATTATCGTTAAATGATCAATATTATACAAGTGTCAAAAAAGCACCCTTGAAACGGTTAGAAAAGGCAACAGTTCTAAGTTCACAGCAGAAATTTTGTATCACGTATACGGTGAGTCAGTGCCAAAGATGGTTTTAGAATTTTCGCTCTCAAAATTTTAGTCTCAAAAATGAAACCCAGTCAGGATGACCAGTGAAATTTAATTAATATCTATTAAAAATAACCGTGGAAGCAAATTCTATTGTAACTATTGAATAATTGACTGCAAAACTGCATTCAACACTTTCTACTATGCATTGTCATTTAAACGAGATAGGCAAGGTTTCATGATTTGGGGTAATAGATTCCTCAGGACATGTCAGGAGTATATTTGCAACAAAGAATAGACTAAAAAGTGAAGCGTTTTTAGTAAGAATGCTACAGGAGATAAAAAAATGTGTCGTGTAAAATAATATTAAACGTTATAGATAATCGATTAGTTCTGGCGAAAAACCAATACGTTAGTTGCAAACGAGAACTCATCCACGGAAGATTCTCTTGTGCGTTTGGTGGGATAATCCATTTTGGACATCTTAACCCAAATAAAATTATTACCATAGAGGATTGCTATACTCACTTGGTTCATTTGTATGCAGTACTGAAGAAAAAAGTCAAGCGTTAATCAAGAGAAGAAGAGTGTTGTTTCATCAAGCTAACGCACCGCCTCATCGTTAGAGATACCATACAAAAGCTTAACATTTTGATTGGGAACTAATGAGTCATCCTTCATGATCACGCGACTTAAACCCATCGGATTACTATCTTTATAGGAGTTTAGCGAATCACCTAAAGAGAATTAAGATGATGACAATAGAATGCGTAGAAATAAATTTAAAAACAACTTGTTCAAATCAATGTCAAGTGATTTTTACCAACATGGTAACGAAACGTTAGTGAAAAGAGGGAGAATAATGGTAGAAATAGGTGGGAATTAAGCTCACCAAGTAAAATATAATTCAAGTGGGGTGTTCAAAATAGTTTAAAACACATAGGCTTGTAGTTCCTATTCAGGGGGCGTGAATTTAAGTTCATTAAGGATATCTTTTAAGATTGGATCTTTGACGTAGGGGCTGCATGTAGATTGCCCATCCGAAAGGTTAAAGTTGGGGATTTCATCTATAAGGGTAGATTCAATGACCTTTCTTTTGCGGAAGTACTTAGACGGGTAGATTAGTTTGGCCTGTGCGAAGTCTATCGGCTAATTAAAGTTGTTACTCTGTGTGAAAAGACTAGAGGCTCTGTTTCCCCGTCTAATGTCTACTCTGTGTTCGTAATAACCCGATAGACTTACCACAGGCCAAACTAATTTACCCGTGTAAGGACTTCCGCAAAAAAAAGGTCATTGAATCCACCCTTATAGATGAAATACCCAACTTTAACCTTTCGGATGGGCAATCTAAATGCAGCCCCTACGTCAACGATCTAATCTTAAAAGATGTCCTTAATGAACTTAAATTCACGACCCCTGATTAAGAACTCCAATTGGATCTCTGTAAACTATATATATATTGTACGCTTGGGGTGACTGCATGTATTCTTAGTGTTCGACTGAGGCTGGCATGACAAACTCCATCCTGAAACTCGTCTCGAGATAATAAATACTACGCTCCTCCACAGTGGTTTTATTTACATATTTGGAATCGGATTTAACAATTGTTCTGTTATATGTATATATATATATATATATATATATATATATATATATATATATATATATATATATATCCAGATTTTGTTAAAGACCATAGTATAGTTCGCCTTTATTAATTTTCTTTGGAAACTTTCCATTTTTCCTATTATATTTTTTAGTTCATCTTGTAGATGGTAAACAACTCCTCCTACGTTCATCTCTTTTTTAAATGAAATATGTTTGGTAAAAACCACTTCACTTTAATTGCTGAGCTTTCGATCTATGCGATCATCTTCAGGGTGTCTTTCCTCCTTTATCGGTGAAGAATGGTGGAGTCAGAATGAAAAGAAGATGAGATAAGAAAAGAAAAGATAGCATATAGTTAGAATTGGAGAGAATGATAGGATAAATAAAAAAACACTGTGTAAAAAGTGTATGTGTTGATGGGATGATAATGATTGTAGGATAAACGATGAGGATGATAAGGTGAGGATGTTAATGGTTAGTACCAGGTTGACTGGATAACGCTTTCCTTTTTTGTTTTGTTTTTTGTTTTTTGATGTGATTCTAAATGAAATATTTAGCATTCGAATCTTTGTTTTCTTTTGCTCTATTGAGCATCTGTATTTTATTTGATTAGTTTTTGTTGTTTTTTGTGCTTCTTTCGTTTTTTTTTACAGGATTTTTTATATTATTAATATATATATATATATATATATATATATATATATATATATATATATATATATATATATATATATATATATTAAATTTTAAGTGGTTTTCTTCTTTATTAATATCGATAATTCTCTTACTCATCGGGTTTCTCATTTTGTTTATATAATCGGTAGTTTTCTTCGGTTGATTCTATTTCGGTAATCTTGTATTTTATCTACACATCGGGTTGATGTTATATAACTTTTTTTACAAGCTGCGTTAAATCGTTATTTGTAGTGTATTCGCAGGATTTAATTTTCCGGTACTATTATACGGTAAATTCCATTTGGGGAAATTATGTTTTTTATATTTTCCCACACTTTCGTTGTTCGTTTTTGTACGGTTATATTAACGAGTTCTATTTCAGTTCTTTGATGAAGTTCCTTTGATGGTATGCGATCCTGTGTTTTTGAGTTTGTGATGAATCTTGTGGCTTTATTTTGAATACGTTGGACCTTTTTTAATTGGGAGTTACTTAACCTATTCATAGGTACTATTGGGTAAAGGAGTTTGGGACGAACTAGGGCCATGAATAATTTTCTTTTGTTTTTATTAGATATGTTTTTGAATCTGTACAGCACCGACATGGTAATTTTTGTTTTGTTGATTCTGTGCGTTATGTTAGTTTTTGACTGAGGACGCATCCTTTCGTGGAGTATGGATATGCTTCTCCATCGACTCGTACTGCATCTGTTTTCCGTTTGTTTTGATTTTGTTTCTTTTTTCGTAGTCATTCAAGTTATTTATTTCCCTCGCTGTTCTTTGTGCTACACCTCGGGGGTTCTTCCTGTCGATGGTGATTATTTGTGTGATGTCATCAGCTAGTCTGATGTACATCGCACATTCATGGGTTGGTTGTAGAAGGTCTCTGGTGTGAAATGTGTACAGGGTTGGAGAAAGGCATCCTCCCTGGGGACATCCGTTTGCAGGTCGATATGGTCGCCTGTTTGGCCGTTTATTTGTAGTATGGCTTTTCTTTCATCCAGGTAGTTGCATAATGTTTTGCAAACATTTGTTTGCAGATTGAGGCTTCAGATCTTGGCTTTTGGGCCGGGCAACCTTATCGAAAGCTTTAGCAACATCGCGGAGTACTATGTCTACTGTGTTGCCTCGCGCTGTTTCTGTGGCGATTTTTTCTGTTATAATCGCCAGCTCGGTATCCATTCCTAGCTTACTCCTGAACCCGTGTTGTTGTGGGTTGTACAGGTTATTTTCATTAAGGTGTTTAATTAACCTGTCGTTTAGGAGTTTTTCTAGGACTTACCTAGAAATTCCAAGAGCGAGATTGGGTGGTAGCTTCCGACTTGGTGTTTTGGTTTGCCCGGCTTCGGTAGGAAGATCATATTTGTCATTTTAAAGGTTTGGGGAAAGTACCCAATATTAAGTCAGGCATTAAAAATCTTCACTATCGCTTCATGCACATTTTCAGGAACATTTATTAAATGTGCCTTCGTCATACCGCTTTCACCTGGTGCTTTTTGTCTAAATGATTTTATGACTGTTTGGTATTAAGCCATTGAGAAAGGCATTTCCTCCCTAAGGGGTGGTGTCTCTCCTCGTCGAAATATCTGTATGGTGCAATGTGCTTCTTGTTGCTCCTTTAAGGTTTGTATAATTTCCTTTTCGTTCTCTGTCATATTCTTGGTTCTCCTCTGCTGATATCGAGAATATTTGTTTCCAGTGATTTTGGAAATGCTCTTTGTTTTTCGTTTTTTTGCACTTCCCAATCCTGTATTTTCAGTTTTATTTTTTAAATTTTTGGTTGTTATCCTCATAGTTTTCTGTAATCTCTCCAGAATTTCCTCGGATCCGTTTCGACATCCATTTTGCTTATTATGTTATTCCATACAAGATTTGACATTTCCTAAATAAGAGTATCTATCTGCCCTTTGATTATGATAAGCCTTCTGTACCTCTCCATATTAGTACCCATTTCTGTAATTTCTTTTGTTAAATTCTGAAATTCTTCTGCTTTTCCTGTATTTCGTGTTTCCATCTGTATTCAATTATTAGGGTGTGAATTCTGTCCGCTTCAACAATTTTTTCAGTGATTAGTTTTAGTTGGTTTCAATTTTTTCTGTTCCTTGGTTGATAGAGATCTAGTTTCTAATGAACTTAAATATTCTTTGTAACCATTCTAGTTGTTCTACTGATAGCTTTTCTTTGTGGTATTTTAATTTTGATGGGTGAAGTTGAAATGGTTGTTATCACACTTAAATGGTTGGATGGGGTTGCGGGGCCCGGTTCTGTGTGGTGGTTTAGGTCAAATTTTGATTAGTAAGTATGATGTCTGGGGTATTTTGAGGCTCGGGCTGTTAGGTAAGTCGGAAAGTCTGATCATTCCTTACTTACTATTTCTCTTTGTATTAGAAGTTGGAGGGATTTACTTGTTCCGTTTGCATTTGTTGTGTACCCTGCCTCCCTTCATCTTGCATTGAAGTCTCCTGTTAATATGGTTAAGGCCTGTCGACGAAAGAGTTTGATGAAATTGGGAGTTGGTAAATACGAGCGTCTTGGGGGTTGATATTTCCCAGCTATGACCAGATCTCCTGTGGTCATTTTTATTTTTATAGCTAGATGCGATTCTTCTAAGTCGTTTTTCCCTGTAAAATGGATTCAAGTTTTGACGCCAATTGCTACACTATATCTTGTTTGGGTGTAGTTCAAGGTAATAAATTTATAGTTTGGAATTCTTATAGTCTCAATTTCTGTGTTTATTCTATGTTCGGTTAGAATAATTATATCTAGGTCTTCTTTTCTTATGTTTGAATTTGATTATCTTTTCCTTTGCCAGCCGTTTACATTTAGTGTAAATATTTTATTTTTACGTTGGTTTGCATCCATGTTTACTTATTTATTGTGGTCTCTTCTTGTCTTCGTTTTTTTCCGGGCGTCCTGGCGAACGAGTGCGCCCATTACGTTTTTTCTTGAATTCGCCGTTTGAGATGTTTTGGCACTACTCTGGGGCGAATGTATCATGCCTTGCTTTAAAGCATTGTGAACCTAGGTAAAATCGGCGACTGCCTCATATTCCCGTAAAATTTTATGTTGAGACCTTAGGTATTCCCTTTTGGTTTTTGCTTCTTTTTTGTGCTTTCAGAGATCGTCTTCGAGGTTTCTTCGTCGGTGGATTCTTCTTGATAATCGGAATCCATTCCGGCTTCTTCTTCTTCCAGGTTCGTATTTTTCGGAGTCTCCTCTTGGGTCATGTTTATTTTGTACAGTTCACCCGAAGGAGGGTTCCCTGGGAACCACATTTTTTTTAAACCCGTTCTTTTCCAGCATGGTATTCAATTCGTTTGCGTATGAGCATGATTTCGCCATGTTTACGAAGTGGGCGTGCATTATGCAAAGAATTAAATCTGGCCGCATGTTTCCCTCTATGTCCACCGTTGGAGTCTGTGTGGGTGGTGTTGCGGTGTTTCCACTTGCAGTTGCTGCAGCGTAGGAGGTAGTTTTCCTTCTTTCTTTTTATGTGCTGATTTCGAGTTTTTTCTTTCGTATGAGCTGCTTCTCTGTTCGGTAAACCATAGCCAATGTTCTGTGGGCATTTCCACAGTTTAAACATTTCTTTACTGTGCTCCTGCATTGATCCCACCTGTGGTCTTGGCTTTCCCATTCGGAGCATGCATTTCCTTTGTAATTGTAGTCTTTGGTCGGATGTTTGTCGAGGGCATAGCATGTCAAGCATACTTGCACGGAGACAAATATTTCCCTCTTGATTTGATCGGGTGAAATTTTAGTATAGAATGCAAGCAGTCCCTGTTCCGAGGCTTTTATGGACATTTCTGTAGATCTAAATACTACTTTGAAAACATGGTTGTGCTCTTCTCCATTTTGGTTTTAAAATTTTATTATCTGTTCCAGCTTTGCCCAATCCTGTTCTTTTTCGAGTTCTTCCTTGATTTGTGAAGTGTGCTCACCGACCCAGGAGTCGAGTCGTTTGCAGATCACGGATCTTATTGTGTGTACATCTGGAGGTGTCCGAGGTGCGAGTGCGATCTTTTCCAAATTCTTTGCAGCGTTGTCGCTCAGAATAAATTGGACTAAGAGTTCTGTGATCGACGGATCGAAAGATTTCTTTTTCCGAAATCTTTTAGAATCTGCGATTATACAGCTTACTTTTAACTGTAATTTTAACCTCAGCCCCGGCATGTATATTTTGGACCCTTGTATTACAAAAATGTTCAAGAATGACCTTAAAGATAAAATCACTGACCTAATTAATAATTAGCTTTTCTAGTTATTCCTATGGTAAATATATTTTCTAGTTTATTCATGATATTGTTCACTTCTTAGAAATTGATTTTGTTTCGGCAGGTTTATTCTGTTTAATATATTTTCGGTTTTATTCTTGATAATTTCCATCTCTTATAAATTTTTATTGCTTCTCAAATAGAAGAATTATGAAATTGTAATACTAATTTAGTTTGGACTGTTTGAGTCCCCCCTCCTCTTTTTTGTAAACCCCCTTTTCAATGGTCACATTTTGTTTCGGCAGGCTTAATTCTTTAATAGGGTTGGTTTCCAGGTACCTGTTAATACCCTTATAATCCTAATGTCACCATCTATCATATACGTGTAGGTGTGTCTTTATTATAAAAATTTCTTCTGATGTTTCTTTCTGCTTCAGTCTGCATGAGGAGGCCCAAATTGAAGGGAAAATTTCGCTATAGATCACTTTCTTCGTAAAACTGATGTGCTTTTAGCTAGGGAGAGAAGCATGAAATTGAATTGTTTCATTTTGTTTGGACATACTGATTAACGTTGAATCTAAACCACGAACTCTATTCATCCTTTACTATTTCATTTTTCACTTCTTGGTGTAATGGGATATAATCACAACTTCTATAGAGTTGTTGGGTAAGCCGACAAATTTCTGTGATAATTTATTCTTTCTTTATCAGTGATTTTTTGCATTGATGCCAGTAGGTGTTGTTATTGTTTCGTTCCCACTCAGTTGTGTATGTATTGAAAGTTTCTTAAACTTTCCTCTTGAGCACTCTTTTGTTTCAATTCACTGTAAGTGCGTACTTTATTGCTTCAGTTCACTATAGATGAGCACTTTTTCTTGCACTTTACTATGATAGTTTTGCGTTGCACTAAATTTTTTTCGACTATTGTACATTAATTTCACTATCAAGTTCTCAGTCTGTTCCACTTCAGATATGATCACTTTGGTGATTTTGCTCACCTTAGCTGTATCATTCCATATTCGGTTAACCACTTTTTTTGTCACTTTCTTGGGGGATTATTAGGTGAATTTTGTTGTTTGGTTTGTGATCGTCACGTTCGGTAGAGTTCTTGGGGAGCTGGTGACTTTCTTGATTTGCTGTTTTTATTTATTATGTGTGCAATGGTGTTTCTACTATTTCCTGTTGAATTCTCGCACTAATAAATTTGAAATCATAAGGAGTGTTTGCTCTGGTGATGTTGCTTTCTGCAAATGTAGAAGGATGGTATTCGATTTTTCTCCAGATTACATATTTTCAGCTCTTTTCCTGATGATGTTGAACCGTTCGATCTTCTCTTCTCATGAAGGACTCCCTGGGTTCTTTTCTTCTGAGGTTACCTTTGTCTTAATTTTGCATAGTGTTTAGGGGGCAAGGAGGGTATATGAAGGCTTTCCTACCTAGAGCTCGGTAAGATTTTCTCTTGTTATTGGTGCCTTGACTCTAAGTGAAGATAGGAGGCTTAGCACAGGAGTGGATCTTATTATTTTTAGGGATGTTTCTTTTAAAGCATATTGAGATTATCTTTAGCCCTAGTACTTTGCCTTCCTGGTGATATCAGTAGAGCTGTACTTCTACTTCGATATTCACACCTTTCGTTTCGACACATGGAATACAGTGAAATTTCTCTAGTTCGTTCGTATTTTTCAGTCCTTGTTGATATTTTCAATATCTATGGCTGTTCTTCTGAGCTCTTATATTCCTATAATCACTGATGACCAGTTGACTAATCTCATCAGTGAATTAAATATTTAGGAATTAAGGCCTTCTAGATTTTGCGTGGTCCGTTGTATTAATTGAATATAGCGTAGGAATGAAACAGCCCTCTACTGGATTCCAGCTTCTAATTCGAACTCAGGTCCTTTGTAATCGTTGAATATTACCTATACCCTATCTCTGATCTCTGAGAAAGTGGTAAGGAGAATTGCCTCCAGATTATTATTCATCCGTTTGTTCAAGTTCTTGTATCACATGCCTCTGACCCAGACTTTTTCAAAGGCCTTTTATAAGTCACTTAGGACTAAATTGATGTATTATCTCTGCTTAGAACTTGCCAATCATTTCTGTGATAAAGGCAGGTGCCATGGCAGCATCTCTGCATTTACGAAATCCGTAATATATTATTCGTTGTAAAGATTGCTTTCAGTAACATATTTAATAAGTCTTCTGTTGTTGATTTTCTAGAAGACTTTTACGATGAAATTCATATGATATTGATTGTAGATGGATAGGAGATCCAGGGGTTTGCCTGGTTATGGAATGAAGGTTATTTTGGTTAGTTAGAAGTCGTCTTAGAGGTATCCGTATTAAGGCACGTATTGGATATGTTCTTCATCAATTCGATGATGCTATTTGGTCCCTTGGTAATTATGAATCTCGTAATTCATGAGGGCCATGGCACTTTTTGTTGAAATAAATGTGGGGCGCTCTTTTTTTCTTCGTTGGTTGTTGTGGCCCCTGGTACCAGATTCTGTTCCCATTGTTATTCGATGAGGGCACTGTGGAGATTTTTCCTGGTTGTTGCAGATATTTTCGTGAACCGTATCTTCTATTGCTGGATGGAAATCTTCATCTTCTTTTTGTGCTATTGAAAACACGAACTTTCAGTGGAATATGAATTTTTGTTCGATGGTTCTGTTGTCTCTTCTTCCCCCTTGATGATTTCTTATCGATATTTTGCTACTTGGAGGTCTTCTTTTGATTTGTTTGATAAGCCATCAGTTTTCTTCTAGTAACTTTTAAGTCAATCTCTTGGATGAGGCTAGCCGATATGTTTCATTATTGTTCTATGAAATGCCTAATTTTGTCTTTCCTTCTCCTTAGTTATGTTTGTATTTTTCTAGCTGCTCCAAAAATCGTTAATTTGCCAAAGGCAATGCTTATTTCTGTTTTTCCCTCACCTATTCTGTCCAGAATGGATATGGGAGGGTGCAGTGTCTCGTTCTCGGTATATTTTTTTCTGCATCATTGAGAACTGATTTCATGCGCTCAATTTATCCATTTTTTTGGGCAGATTAGCTTTTTTTTAAGATCAGTTGGGACAAGCTTTCTAAAATCCTCTTTGCATTCATCGCTGCTCGCTTTAATGAAGCTCTTATTTTCCAGTACCGGTACATCTATTGGGGTGTGATTGATTTCTAGTATTGTTTTCGCATGGTCACTACATGCACTGTTAATGAACTGCATGTTCATGTTTTATGACATCTAGTAGCTACTTAATGAGTCGTCTGGGGTTGGAGCAGCATTATCAGGGGTGTATGCAGGAAAATCTAGAAAGATTTTTTTGAATATGTTCCATTCGACCAACATTTTAAAGTACTCCCACTTCGAATGCTATTTTGGTAGTCATTTGCTCTACACCTTGCATTACGGTCTTTAATGAATACCGTTGTGAGTCGTTTGCCGAGGATGGTCATTAAATTGTGTATAGGGATGAAGTTCCATCTTGGTGGTTGATAACTTGTGACAATTATTATTGGTGATACTTCTGTTATAATTTTAACAACCAAATAACCTCTAGTAAAAGAGATCAATTTGTTTGGTAATTTAGGCCTTTTCTGATCACTATGGCCGCCCAGATGAACGCCTCCCCTGTTAGAAAAGCTTTCATAACGGTAAAAGAGACAATTTTTATAGCTCTTCTCTCGAGGTTTACTTCATGTTCTGATCCTATTATAATGTCTGGATTAAATTCGCTGAGGAGGTTGCTTAGAGAGGAAGTAATCCCGATTCATCCATTTGTGTTAATTTCAAGAAATTTGAGTTTCCTTCTCCTGTTTCCCATTATTCACTATCAATTTTTCAGGTGGTTTGTTTATCTGGTGAGTGTTCAGTTTTGATGTGTCTGAATGTCTCACTTCCAAATCTGCCATTTTAGAGGCAGATAAACATGTTGTAGTTGAGTCTCACGCAGTCTCCAGGATATACTCTGATTCTCTCCTGCATAAGCATCTTCCCAACAAGTTGAATTTTTGCTCCTCTGTCTTTCCCTTGAATGCCCATTTACATGTGCCTTCTTTCAGTGCTTTATTACGCTGGCTTGTTATTTCTTTCTAGTTAGGGGTAAGTCATCGCTGAAATATACTCTAAGGTTAGGTCCACTTTCTTCAATCCTATTGTAAGTATTTTAGGCACTCTTTGTTTTATTTTCATTTGAATATTTCTCTGTTGAGTTAGAGAATGCTTCTTCTGCAGTTGAAGTGATTCTTATCTGTCTCTTTGGGGACATTCAGTCCCAGAGTTTTTACCACAATCTTCTTCAGATTACTTTTATGCCACTTTTTACTGGTAGTGAAAAATGGCATAAAAGAAATCTGGTCTCAGCAACCTAGAATTTTCCGATATCCTAAGAATGCTTGGTAATAGAGCTCCAAAAGAAAGATGCAAATAGAGGAAAAACAAATGAACGGAGAAATACGCAATCCACAAGTAAATTAAAGGAAGAGGAAAAAACTGTTCTGAGAAATAACTAGGGAACGGTTTGCGAAGCCAAAGATCTCAATATGAATATCTACGCAAGCGACGCCATGCTACTACCAAAAAAATATTTAAAAAAATATCGTCCAGGCATTAAATGGGTCTAAAAAACAACCAAGATGAAAAATAATAGAAATACTATTAATACAGGCTAGAATCAAAGTCTACCCAGGCGATGTAATAACGATATCAAACGCTACATACTACAAAGCAAAAAGTATTCAGCCCCAAGGGCGCATTAGCACACCGCGATTATTAGGAATCAGAGTTTGTGCAGAAACGGAAACAATGATACACGATTTTCTATGAAACACCATTAATAGGATAATCCGTGCCCGTTCAGTTGGCCTGAACGAGGAAGAAGTGGGACGGGGGGAATAACAACATAGGAGGAAATAATGAACGCAATTCATTCATTTAAATAAACGGCTACATGGCTGTTATGACTTACAAAGTCTAACCTCACTAATGCCCCAAACAACATCATTGCGGCCATCAATAAACATTTTTAATTCAAGCCTGACACCGGCGACTTCCCCGAAGCACTAAAAACGGCAAAACTTTGCTCTTACCAAAACCATCTGTCTACAAGCATCTCCAATAGTTATAAACTTATATCGATGTTAGGTTTCACTGGTAAACTATTTGAAAGTATTAACGAGAAAATTAGTGGAATACATCAAAAGGAATAATTTTTATAGCAATTTCCATTTCGGATTCCCGAAGAACAGGGATACCACCATATCACAAGCGAAAGCGTGAAGAAGATATATCGACTTAATGCTACGAGAAGTAGAAAAAGCCATTAATAAACCCAGGATTAGAAGCTTAAAAGATAAGATATTTAATCTCAAACTGAACATCAATTTGGACAAAAATCTCTGCCACTATTTTGCAGACAGAAAAGCAAAATCGCGATTAACGAGAACAAGGGACATAAATTTTAAATAGAAGTCGGAGTGCCCGAGGGTAGGTGTCTGAGTCCCACGCCATATTCAGTATATACAACTGCCATGCATTCATAAGTGAAACCAGAGAAAATGCACATCCGATTCGTGGATGATATCAGCCAATGCATAATATTCTACAGCAAAATTGAACGAAAGCTAGCAAGATTGACAGTACTGGAAATAGGCAAAATTAACAGATTCGAAACAAATGGAAAATATCAGGTTAGAACAAAATAATGTCTGATTTTAGCGTATATATTAAAAATAAAACAAACATGAATAAGAAATTATTTAATCATAAATGTAATCACCATTGTAAAATTCTATAGGTTTTTATGCAAAATATGAATCTGACTCGTTTTCAACCGCTTCTTCTGATATTAACCTAAGATCTTGGAATTTTTATGAAATTCCCTAAGCACGTGATAAGAAGGAGAAAGGTCAGAAGAATATGTAGGATGAATAAATATTTCTCAACCGAGCTCCCCCCAAGAGGTCTTTGGTCATTCGAGCTTTTTGAAGACGGGCATTATCGTGATAGAAGATAGTAATCCCTTCTATTGACTGAGAAGGGTCGCTTTTGACCCAAATTAGCTTTCAAACGACAAAGTTAATTGCAGTAGAGATTAGCTTTATTTTTTATTCTTATCTAACAGTTCGTAAATGAGAATTGCTTCAATATCTCACCATACACTAAATATGATCTTTTGAGGGTGAAGTCCTCCTCTTGGTTATTGAAAAGTTCTGCTTCCTCGACTAATTTAACAATACCGGCTTTTAACGTTATGATAAAGGATCCACTTCTCATCAACAGTAACAAGCCTGCACCAAAATGGTCCTTGAATGTGTAGTGAGAGCAATGATTCGCAGCAACCAAGACGCTACTGCAGAATAGCCGTGGAAATTTCAGGCGATATCCATTTTTCAATCACTGGAACCCTTCCAATCCTTTTAAGTTGGATTGCAACAGTCGTATGGGCCACTTTAAACTGTTTTACGAGTTCTCTTTGAGTTATAGCAGGATTTGCTGTGACAACAACTGCTTTCAACTCTTCGGAATATGTTCTTTTGAACAACCTTCATTTGGTCCTTCCTTTAGACTGAAATATTAATATCAGACATTGCAAACCACCTCCTGCAACTTCTTTCATTTACTGCATTATCTTCATAAGTACTCTAAATGGATTTCGCCGCCATACTTGCATTGGCACCTTTATAAATCTCATAGAGTAAAACCTGTCTAATATGATCTTTAGATAAGATGAACATAGGTGTGAATACCAAAGAAAATTATGAACATTATTTTAGAATCTTAAAGAGGCAATACTTAAATAAATACTATCTTAACTTTATTTTAGAAAATTGGAAATTACTTTCTTTCTAACCTGAAACGAACAAATATCCAGAAATTTACTGTAATTCCAATCGCAAGGGAATGAAAATTGCTGATATAATACATAAAGGAGAAAGGTACTATTATAGACTTAAAATAACGTCCAAAAGATATATAAACCATCAGCAAAAAAGGATACGAAGAACATCTCCATTTCTAGAACATCTATGCTTTATTCTTTCTAAAGAATCTCAATGAAAAACAAGAGAAAAATATGGTATTAGGTAGGGCAACACTAACGAACCCTCCGATACCAATGCATAAGATGTCTGCAATAAGAGCAAAGGAAATGCAAAATTTACAGAAATCAGAAATAAATAAAATAAGCGGCCTACATGAAAAAGTCCTCTTAAAGCCAATCAATAAGGCCCCAAGGAAATGGGCAAAAGATATGTGACAGAAAATTAACAACATTCGAAAAGTATTCGTAGAACAAATCTATATCCCAAAGAACAACGCGCTCAACTTCAACTAAAAAGCTCACGGCACTAGTTGATGAGAGTAGAGGAACTCATATTCACGTGAACAACTCAGGAAGAACAGGAAAAGAAATGAAATACTCGTAAAAACCTACAAAAACGAACAAATAAAGCAGGTAAAATTTAACACGAATAACAAAGCTATATAAAGTTAATCCAAAACCATGAATGCCATATCACATAAGCGATTCAACAAACAACCAAGAAAGTTACACGAGAATTGTCGGATCTCCAAACAATATTCACCAGAGGAGCTTAAGAACTCTGAGCGTGAAAAAGGAAAGAAATGAATTAAACGAAATGAAGTATGGTGGTTCGGATTCCGCATTAATCGGTAGGCCTCCCTGTCCTTTAGGCAAGGGGATTATTCCTTTTTCCCCTACGAATACTAAGGTTTCTCATTCTGCAACCTCTTTAAACATTATCTCTATTTTTTCATTTTCCTTTCTCCTACTAAAACTCAACCAAATCCCGCCCCAAGCTTTCGTACAAAGTACTTCCCCTCGGTTCCCTTGAGCTGAGGTCCTCAAGTCTCCCCACGAACGAGGTGGCCCCAAGACTCTTCCTCTTCTGCCCCTCCCCCGATCGTGGGCGGGGGACAGAGAGAAGGAGGGAATGCAAACCGTACTTTTCCCGCCTTTAACCACCCCCCTCCCTTCTTCCCCCAAACCCCAATCAGTAATGAAGGCAAGATAACTACATAGATGCGGGTTATGAGACAATGCGGTTGACTTTAATCCTGCGAGTGGTTGACAAGCTGGTTTGGGGATTGATCTGTATGTACTCGTATATGGTTTGTCTTCGTTTCCACATGCCGACGGTTTCAGCCATGCGCAATCGTCTGTGATCAACCTTCCATAGAATAATGGTAGTGTTGTTATTTAGTATTTCTCGAGTGAGTGTTGTCCGGTGCTCTGCAGTGTGGCGTATGACGGCTCCATCTTGATGCGGTGTTAGCCGCTGTGACAGAATTGTAGATTTAATCTCCATGTACGAGAAAGAGCGGTTCTCAGAGTTACCGACGTTACAATTATATTCCCACAATAGGCAGCTATAATTGATGACGGGAGCGCAAATTTTCTTTCGCCTGTAATTAATTACAGAATTAATCTAATTTATTGGGTGGGTGGGAGTGACATTACGGTAAATAATAGCCTTGAAAACTTTCTCATCCTTCTTATATCCTGTGTTAATGAATGTTTGGTAATAAAGAACTATTGCATTTGTTGTTTTTTCCATTTCTTGGCTCTATGGCATTGTCAATAGATTTTTATGAGTAACCATTATTGACGAACAGCTGATAAAATCTTCTAAATTCTGCATCAACTGCTATCCAATTAAAAGAGTGAGAGAAGATTCTCTTGATGAGGGCGTTGATTACGGAGTTCTTTTACCGATCAGGATATTCGGAGGATCTGCTCATGCTAAAACCAAGATTTGTAGCTTCAACATAAACTTTAGTCATGAAACATGTCTGTTGAGAATGGACAAGGACGTCGAGAAATGGCAACGTGGAGTTGTTTTTACTTTTATAGGTGAAGTTGAGAGATGAATTTTCCTTGAATTTTTTGATGAGCGTAAGGACAAGGTAAGAGTTATCTGCATTTATGAATACATCATAAATAAATCGGAAGCACATGGGTGGTTTTAAGGAAGGATTGTTCTAAAAGTGGCGCCCTTACAGGTTAACATGTAGATGTTAGCGAAAAGGGCATCAAGTGGAGAGTCTATGGATACTCAATCGATCTGCACATACAACCGGCTATCAAGTTCGTAGAAAGGCGCCTCCTTGGTGCAAGCTTAACGGAATTGTCGCAGATTCTCTTTAGAGATGTGGAGATGAGAGTGGATGGGAGGGGAGAGTGATCACAGACAAGTGCACATGGTTAAAATCGTTACCATATGGAAACGAAGTCCAACAACAAAGATACAGATCCAGCCTTAAACTAGCTTCCCCACCATTCGAAGTCTTAATGTAATCAGCATTGCCTCAAAGACAGCCTTCCATTTAGTGAGCCTCCATTTTCCATCGCTTTTGTTTGTGAAAGATAAATAGAGTATCGTTTACAGGTTATCTCCCCTCCCTACCCGACCCCGAGCTACCCCTCTCGGCTTCCCAATGCCCATCAACCCAAGGTCTCATCGTGTTTGGTGTGCCCGGAAGGAGATAAATCAGTAGGAGAGAAGTTGATCAAATTTGACCTTCTTCCATCAAGCAGGGAGAGAGAAGGCAAAGAGTGATACATATCATCATTAGAACCTACTGATTATCGTGGAATCCGAACCATGGTCCCTAAATTCATCAATTTGTCGTTCGTCTTTCATCTATCTAGTCGTTTTTTACAACTTCTCTGTAGTTTGCGGGAGAGATGTCAATCTCCGTTTATCTCTCTGTTATTCCTTTTCTCTCTTTATACTCTTTAATTAGTTTGACGGGTGGTCCGTTTCATTTCTGTTTTGTTTTTTATTTATCTACTGTTGTATCTAGTGTTACCTGTAGCACTCATGCCATTATGTTTCTGTGATTGAGCTTTAGATTGATTTATTTTTGTTTGCTTTTGCGTTTATTTGTTTGTAGCGAGTGTTTGTTTGTTTTAATTTATTCCTCTTGTTCTTATTTAGAGTTTCCCCTTTATGAAATTTACATTTTAGGTTTCTCTTCGTTCACTGCAGTTGTTCTTGTTTATTTACACCATTTGAATTCTTCATGGGTACCCTCATCTTGCTCTTGTTCGGAATTCTTGATTGGTAACATCGTCTTAGGATAAATGTGTTAACCGTGAGTTCTTGTCGTCTTCGTTTTATTTATTCATTTTTGGTTATTTTAGCTCCATGGGAGCTAGATCTAGGTTTAGGACGCTCTTACGCTTCCTGCAAATCAATGGCTCATCATTTCCCCCCCCCTCCTGTTTGATAATTTGGAGAGGGGATAGCGAGTCATTGTCACTATGGATCGTTTCAATTGTCCTTCGTTGCACTTGCAAAATCTTTGTAAGTATTCAGGTGTAAGGTGACTCAGTGGCCTGGGAAGATTCTGATTCTGTCGTTGAGGAGTATTTCCTGTACAAGATTTTTATCCTTTTCTCCTATCTTCCTCTTGAAGTCCTATTTGCACGTACCCTCACGCAGGGATTTGACTACGCCATGTTGCCTTTTTCCCTTTGTTAGCGGGTATTTATCGCTGATGTATAATTTGAAGTTGATGTATGCTGCCTCAATCGTCGTAACCCTACTTTATACGGCTGTTTTCCTTCCTTTTTATGTATTTGATGTTTCTCTTACTGATACTGTTTCCTTTTAGGTTTCTTCCCTCCTGTGGGCTCAGCCGAGGTTTAAAATTTCTGAGGAGTGTAGGTTCTCAGATACCCACATATTCTTCATACCATTTTTTCCCCAGCATTGTATTAAGGGTGTCTAAAAAGGTTTCTGGTTTTCCTATATTCATGAGGTGCGCGTATTGCATGCACGTATGGAGCTCAATGCAGGACTCATTCGGTACTGTTTGATGAGTTTTTGTTTTCCTCTTCTTTTGAACTGCGTATGTCGCGTTTTTCTTATTTTCTGTGTTGTTTTTTCTTCATTTTATTTTCTTAAAATAATCTTTTTCCTCAATAGGCATGCCATTGCTATTGGCCGTTGTGCCTCGCCGCAATTGAGGCAATTTTTCTCCCCCTATTGGTCACAGTTTTTCCAAAAGTGCCCGCGTTGGCCACATCTAGAGCAGCTTTTTTGCATGTTATAGCAGTTGAAGCACATCTGTATGTTGAATATTCTCTCTCTTTCCATATTATCTGGTAGAATCCTCATGCTAAACAAAAGCAAGCCATTCTGTAAGATTTTGTTTACCATTTATGTTTTAAGTGAAATATCTCTTGAAAACATACGTAAAATTTCCGAATATTATTATTTCGCGCACAGATATCCGTGGTGGTTTATTTCGACTTCGTTTGTGATTTCTTCTTTTATGTGGGAGCCTACCCACATGTCTATTTTCTGACATATGAGGCTATTGTTGGCTCTGATTGGTTGGTGATTCTCGGTGCAAGCCTGAGTGTTTTTAATGAATTTACTCCGTCTTCTAAGACTAGACTGTCTACATCGCGCTATGTGTGGCAGATTACAATATATGCATTTGATACGTGTACGATTTGAATTAGAGCAACTTTGAGGTCTACTTACAGCTTTCTATTAGCTTTCCTTTTTCAACTTCGTTTATCTTCTTTATTACCCTTAAAGGTACACAGAGGTATTCGAGTCTGCTGCCTTTCTTTCACCCGGGCCAGAGGCATTCTCGCCATTTTGCTGCGCTCCTTGATTTTTGAATCTCTCTCCTCAATCAACAGTAGATTTAGCCACGTTTGTTTTGATGTTCCAGCGTTGTTCGGATCTGGAGCTCATTTTTGGTTTAGGCACTAGTGGATCTGGCCATCATATTTGAGGATTTTATCCGCTGGCCCACGATCTGGGTGACTTCATCCGCGTATTGTATATTTATATTCTTGATGTCAAGTGGTTTATGGCTGTCTCATATTAAAATGATAAGGAGAGTAGAGCTGAGGCATCCTCCTTGTCGGATACCAAGGTTGCAATCTAATAAGAATGGCGTCCTACTCCACCACAAGAGTTACCCTAAGGACAATAGGTGGGCAGTAAAGTTTTCGAAACTTTATTGGGAAAGCTGAATGTGGCAAGTTTGAGACTGCTTGACACAGCGTCAAGGTACGTTGTCATATGCGAACGAGAGAAAGATGTCAAGACCTTAACTTAGGAGACGGAGACGCGCACGCTGAAGAAGATAATCCTCCTACTCAGCACCTTTCACAGATACAAACTCACAGGAATGTTGTCTGAAAAAGGCTAGACCAGTGGAAATTGAAGAGGAGATTCCCCGTAATCAACATTAAGCCAAAGTCGTGGAGGTAGTCAAGTTCTGAAACAGAAAGGACAACATTGACTACCAAAAGGTCTTCAAAATTATCTTCAACGGGACTCAAGTCAACTAGAAAGCGAAAAAAATGCCTGCTCTTCTCCAATGCAAAGATTAGCCTGGAGCATCGAACGGGAAGAATTTACCCCCCTTCAAGTCTGCTTTCTCTGTTTCAATATAGGGCAGCACTCCACAATGGACTGCGAGGGGCAGGAAATAACCTTTACAAATGCAGTGGCTAAGGTCACGGTTGGTGCAAATGCACCGCTGTCAGGGAAATATAGAAAGCTGAAAGAAACAGCTCAAGCTCGTCATCTGATACTGGTGATACCTAAGAGATCTAGGGGGAAAAGGAAGACTTTAAAACCTATTTACAAGTAAGAGGGAGAAGAAATTGCCCTCAAGATTTACGCTTCCGAGCAGGTACCATTCCCTGAGAACCCCACAACTGTGGAGATATAACAAGGAGTAGGCACCAATAAGTTTAAATTGGTCTTCGAAGCCCCAGTCCAAGAATCAGATATTAAAGAAGACCTACACTCGGAGAAAATAGAATTGTACAGGTACTCTTGCATCACCTTAAGTAACGCAGAATTTTTAAAGTCAGGAACGGAAAAGCCCGCAACAAAAATTAGCAAAGGAACAAACTCACTCATACACTAACAAAAAGAAAAAAAACAACATCCTTAAAATTTTAACACTGAACATGGATGCATGGGAGAGAAAATTCACTGTATATGGAAAAGTTTCGAACAGTGGACCCATACATCATCCTCATCTCAGAACGCGGCATAGTCACAAACGCCAAACAAATTAAAATACCAAATTGCATAACTATTAACAAAAATTACAAACAACAATGATACGATGACAGGCATCGCGATTCACAAAAGCATAGAATTTAAAAAGCTATCAGACTCAGATTAACCATACATGGCTGTGGAAATCCTAACTCTGGATGGGGCTAGCCGTTGCAGTGGCATGTCAGCCGCATCGCCGCCTCTACTTGCGAATTAATATCTTCTATAGCATATTTGGGCACGGCAGACTGAGTTGCAAGATGGCGACTTAAACGCCAATTGCAGATCGTCTGGTTACGGTAACCCCGACTAGAAGGGAGGAAATCTGGAGCACACTGTTTGATAGAGACAGGCTCTAGATGATTGAACCAGATTTTTAGACCTTCTTAAAACATTCGAGGGCATCTATACCGGAAATAGTGTTAGCGAGTACAAACTTCCTCTTTTCCCTTCAATATCAGTAACAAACCACGACCCGTGGTCCCGACTGATCACATCTATATCCTAAATATAATCTCAATTGTGGCGAGGCTCAAGCCCTTCTCAATTGTAAAAAATATGTTAAAGCTTTATAAAGAGATGTTCAGCGACTATCCGCTAGCTGATCCGGGGGATGCAAATCTCTAAGAAATAGATGAGGAGATCAACAAGATCTCCTATCTCTTCACTCTCGCAGGCGAGAGATGATCCACAGGATCTTAAGTAAAATGCTCCCAGTACCGAGGTGGACGGACTAGAGGAGGGATATCGTCTGAGATCATAGAGAAGTCTATAAGAAAATCGGCAAGAAAGGGCCAAACCGGGAAAGACGAGCCCAAATGTGCAATCTAAGCGAGGAGCTTAAAATCATAATCTTAACTGAGATAACAGCCTATTGTCGAGCGAAATGGTACTATTGATATTGTACTGAGGGATGTGCAGAAGGCCTTCGGCAAGGTCTAAGTAGAAGAACTCCAATATCTGATCCTGAGCCTCTAGCTAGATCAGATCCTCGAAATGATCCTCTGCGATTTCATCATGAACAAAAGAGTGTGTCTCAGGTTTGATGGATACAGAGGACCCAAGTTCGAAATAAAGGCAGGGAGCGTCCCCAACGGGATCTGCCTGAGTCTATTGTTTTACCTGGTTTACACCATAGACCTCCCAACTACGGTGCAGCGGGACGCGATATATCTGAAATTCGCAGATGAAATCTCAGAAATCGTCTTACAAGCAGAGGGGAACGCAAGGGCACAGGCAGCGCGAGCTAGAATATAAATCTCAAATATCGAGCAGTACGGGAGAGGATGGCAGATCAAAACGAACAGAGATAATTTTAAGATCATCCCTTTAAGCAGTAGGTCTACGTGGACCGTTCTAACATGTGGGGGGAGATATGGCTCCTCCGCTGAAGGCACAGTACAGGACCTAAGCAACTTCGCCTACGGAGAGGCAGAATCAGGATAATAGAGAAATCTCAAAGCTATGCAAATTTAGAGATCTCAGCTCTTCCAACATTAGGAAAACATACCTTATTTAATCCGATCACTTCTCATCCACCCTGCCGTGTTGACCCAAGCGGCCAACAAATCCTTTGTGTGAAAACTCCAACGGGTGCAAAACTCTGAATCCCTCATACTAAACAAGGTCAAGAGACGCGACCATCAACTGCAAAGATGGCTGCACAGAAGGAAACATTTGGAGTGCATCAAAGATACGGCTCATAAACTGGAAAAATAAGGTCTGGGCAACATTGTTCGATAACATCATTTGGAACTGCAGGGAATAGGGTCGCAGGTTCATCATCCCTGTCAAACTGCGGGATAGAGTTACCTGTAGCAAAAGTTTCCCTAACAATAAGTCTGTACTGAGGAATACATAATATAGACATACACATAATACACAAAACATTCAACACACACAACATAACGGAAGGAAGAAAAAAAAACTAAAAGAAACATAAACAAGTACACCAAAAACAGCTAAACAGTCAATCGTCGAACGCGATTGACTGTAAATGATTGAAGCTTCGCTAAACAAAAACAATAATTAGTACACCAAAACATAAAAATACAGAGAAAAGAATAGAGAAAAGTTAAATAAAAAAACTATGATAACTAGGACATAACTAAAATAACAAAATAACTATGACATATAAATCATAAACCTAGTCGCATGTTTATGCAACATATGTGCCTTTTTTGTTGAGTCGTGCTTGGGACATGTAGGGGATGATGGGGGCATATACTAAGGTCTTACTAGTATATACCCCATCATCCCGTACATGTCCCAAACACGACTCGACAAAAAAGGCACAGATGTTGCATAACCATGCGATCAGATTTATTTCCAACACCAACCGCTGGGACTGGGGTTCTTCAAGGATCATACACGATTTCACCGATTTCGATCCGGTAAACATAACTCTACATGAACGAACTGAAATTTGCCGTACAACATACGTGTGCATATCTTCCCTAAGATGTTCTATAAGAGATCAGAATACCCAATGATGAACTTCTGAACCTATAAGTTCAACGAGGATATGAAAGCATCTCTATGTGACTGCGGCTCGAGGTTGAATCTTGATTGTGACAAGCATTCCTTGAGAATCAACTGTACAAGTTCGAAAGTACTTGGAATCCGTCTTTCATTTTCCTGTATGATATTTTTGCATATTTTATATATATATATATATATATATATATATATATATATATATATATATATATATATATATATACGTCTAAAAACCTGAAGTGGGCAAAAAGATCGACAAAAAAGACAAAAAAAGAAGAAAACCAACAACATAAATTTCAAAACAAATAATAATAATAATAATAGGAAAAAGAGAGAAAAGTAACTATATAAATTAAGATTGTAAGCTCTTAAGATAAGAGAGATTTAAGCCTTAAATAAAGTCCTTAATGCTTTTTTTAACTAAGAAAACCACAAAATGCGCAAAAAAAGACAGAAAATCTCTCATTGCCAGACATACTGGCACACCAACTCTGTAACTAAAATGACACCTTTTCTATTTATACCCTCACCTACAAATTTCCATGCTCTCTCCTACAAATTTCTGATACTTTCTGATATTCGATAGGAAGATAGAGTGTGGCTGCTGCAGGTATGGAATTTATATAACGGTGTATTGGAGTTTGTAGGTAGTAAACCTACTTTTGGTCTTCCAGTCGAGTCTGCTCTGACTCCCAAAGTTTCTCACAAAGAATACGCTTCAAGGCTGGGATACAGAAGGTGCCTTGGGAATCAGGGGATTAAATGAAAACGGAATCGAAAGGAAAGCGGCGATAAGTAGGCTTTATTCTTAGTTTGGACCTATCTAAAATTGGAGCAAGCAAAATAGTTCGAGTCATACGCAGCTGTGTGTAAGTTTTCCGCTAATGTTAGATAGCTAGGGCTAAGACAGAACTTAAGTACGAGGAACGGACTCATGACGCTAATAATAATAAAATAGCAAGCAAGTTATACTGACAGACGACTTAACTGATCCTTTCTCTCTATATGTTTAAGTCCGTTTATATATAGGCCGCTCATTTCCAGGAGGCGCGACCTCTTTTTCTCTAATCTAGGCGTAGGGCGGAGCTAATGATCAGAAATATGTTCGTTAGTTCATTTGTAGACTGTTGGGCGGAGTCACAAGCGGTGTGTGCGCTTTTAATGTAATTACACACATTTTTCCAAGCCAGGATGTCACTCTAGATCAGTAAGACCGTTTGAATTTTATCGGTCCTCAAAAACTTAACCGATCAAAGCACATACCACCCTACATTTGTTCGGCTTGCCCCTGTTATCTATCATTGAGATCGTTTCTTCTGGCAGATGTTTCCTTGCCTGTGTATGTTTGTCTGACCGTGTGGAAAATCCAGTTATTCGCTTGCTTATTTCAAGTCTCCCTTAATAAATGTACAGTTATGATATAAGTATTTTTCTCTATTTTACCTTGGTTCATTACATATAACATGGCATATTATCTCAGTAATTCATGCGTGTAGCCAATTTCAGGATTTCATAGGTCCAACTGGGTGCTCATTTGTGAGTTTCCTCTCTGGGCTTACCTTACCTTGCAGTTTGGGTGCCACAGGCCTAGAACTACTTGCGATTTCGGTGCTACAAGTCTACAAATACCAAGTAGAAAGTATTTTGAATGAGCTCATTGAAAGCATGTATGTGGGCAATCGTTGATTAGCCTTTTTTAAAGCCAGCTTGTTCTCTCGGTTGTTGGTCATCGAGTTGGTTTGGCAGTCTCCTCGTAATTACTCTTGTGAAAAGTTTATAGACACACGAGAGAAGGTTAATTGGTTGAGTAGTTTGTAAGGTCTGTTTGATCACCTTCTCTGTCTACAAGGATTATTATGGGATTGTGCCAATCCTTCGAATCCTTCCTTTTTATACTTTCAGTGAAGAACCAAGCTAGTTTTTCCATAATGCCATCTCTAGAATCTTTCAGCAAGTTCGAAGTGTGGTTGTTTTGACCTGGTGCTTTGTGGCTCTTCATTTGATTGATTACAATTTTAATTGAGAACCGCCAAAATTATTGGCTGTCTTTGGTTGGTTGTAATTTTAGATAGCGTTTTTGCTCTGGTACAACTTTTCTCATTACTCTATTTCTTTTAACTATTCTTTCTCGATCATGCACGATTGTACCATCTTCTCCTTTTTAGATATTATGTGAGATTTTCGCTTTTGAATTCTCTTTTTAGCCATTTTAACTATTCTTTCTCGATCATCCACGATTGTACCATCTTCTCCTTTTTAGATATTATGTGAGATTTTCGCTTTTGAATTCTCTTTTTAGCCATTTTATTTATTTTATCCATCACCCCAAACCACAACAGTACATGTTGACAAATGTGAAATTTTTTCATGGAAGAAGTTACCTACCAGTATACCTGATACCAAGCAAAACATCAAACTACTTTGTAACAACCTAACCGACCAAAGTAATAGAATATCTGAATTTACTACAGCAAGAAGAGGACGAACAAAACCCTTACTGGTTGCCGACAAGAATCCCACTTTGACATTGTCCAGTCCCCCCAACAATAGATGAAGAATGCTTGAAGGTATCTACGGAGCTGTAAATATAGCTATCGTTGATTGGTCAAGGTGACGTGCAGTCTGTCTATATAATCCTATGTGAGCATGACAAGGATGTCGAAGCCATAATAAAAGAGGAAGAAATAAAAGGGCTCATAGGAATCAACTGCAATCTACCCGTGCCCCCCCCCCCTAAATATTAACACACGGTAGAATTGTATGAAGTAGGAAGGATCCCTGGATCTGGCAACATACAAAATACCAAATCAGAGATGAGCTCATGAAAAAATAAAGCTAGGTAAAAGTCTGTGAAATTATAAAATTTAGAAAAAAAAGAGACAACAGTGACTATTCACATATATTTAAGTAATCTCCACCGAAACAGCTATGGCACATAATGCCAAAAAGGGTAATCCCATCCAAATGTGCTTCCATTGTTTCAAGATAGAGCCATATACCCCTCGGAATGTCAGCAACAACAAGAAACATTCTCGAGATGCGCAGAACTTAGTAACAATTAGAGGAACCGCTCTAACAGTTACGAAAAATATGCAACCTAAAAAAGGCATACCCGGCTATGCCAATGTCCTGCCATTTTAAAAATAAAATATTAAGAAAAAAAACTGCCGGAAAGAGACTGAAAGACTGAAAAGAGGCAGAAGAAAAGAAAAGAACTAAACCCACCTAAAAGTAGCGAAAATCACATACTCCAGATATGAGGCTAAGATGATATAGCGCAGAGTAGACAGCGAGCTCCCCACCAAAATTATCGAACGCGTTATGTGTGCACACTCAAGAAAAAGAAAAATCACGTGCTTGGTATATTGACATGAAACTCAATGCGATGCTAGGAGAGAACGGAATCAGGAAAATGGTTTCCCATACAACCCAGATTGTGAAGACACTGAAAATACACAATGTTCCACAGACGGCCCTGACCAACAAGAATAAAACACAACAGAGACAATACCCAGATCAAACGACACGAACAAATATTCAATGAAAATTTCACAAAGGTTGGCCCCTCGAATTGAGGCAAAAATACAGAGAAAATTGGAAATTTTGATGTTACCTCATTATTCACTAAACTGCCCGTTGATGCCTTGTTGGATTTCCTAACTGGTATTCTAAACTCTTATGATTTGCCTTTACCGTCCAACTTGATAATTCAACTCATTTGTTTATGCATTAAAAAAATGTAAATTTAGTTCTAGAAACAAGTGTTTAGCATGGCTATGGGTAATTCCTTATCGCCCTTATTGTCAAATATATATATATGGGATATTTTGAAACGAGGCTGATTCCACCGGTTTACTCCACTCAAATTGTTTGGTATCGCTATGTGGATGATGTCCGGGGAATTCTAAAGGAAGATTTTAACCTCTATGGTTTTCTTTTATTTATTAATTCATTGGTTCTGTCAATTAAATTTACTTTAGAAAAAGAATAAAATAATAGTCTTCCTTTCCTAGATGTTCTAATAATTAGACAAATCAGACAGGTTTAAGTTTTCTATTTTCATGAAACCGACAAATAATTTATCCTATGTCCATTTTTATTCAGGTCATTCAAAGAATATTAAAACATTATTATTTTCACCCATGTATCTTAGGGCGCTCAGAATATGTAGTCCTGACTATATAAATCAAGAATTAAAAAAAAATGAAGAGATTTTTTTTTAATTGCACAGATTGCCTTCAATCTGTGTTACCCGAAATATTCCTTAGAAAACTGCATGTATAAAGCTAAAAAACATTCTATGTAAAACCGCAAGTTAGGGAAAACATATTACTTTTACCTTACCATGATAATTTCTTTTATGTAGTACCAATATTAAAACAACTTGATATAAATGTAATTTTTAAATACAATTATACATTAAAAAATATGTTAATAAAACACAGCCCAAGGAACGATAATAATGTAATATATAGTATACCTTGTTTGGATTGTAATTTATTCTATGTAGGTCAAACTTCTGAAAATATCTCTGTAAGAATTAAGCAACATCAAAATGCCGTATCTAAGGAATATATAAATAATGATTTGGCCGTCAACAGGCTTTAGATGGGTCACCAGATTAACTGGTGAAAAGCAGATACCATAATGCATATAAAAGATTTGATTAGCAGAAATATCTTTGAATTTTGAATCATTCCTAAT
Source organism: Ceratothoa steindachneri (assembly GCA_963969495.1). Lineage (NCBI taxonomy): Eukaryota > Metazoa > Arthropoda > Malacostraca > Isopoda > Cymothoidae > Ceratothoa > Ceratothoa steindachneri. The sequence goes on along the minus strand of OZ018323.1, from coordinate 44,177,788 downwards.
CTCGAGCACAAAGGAGAGAAATGTAAATATTTGTCCCGGTTTGTTTTATTTAGATCCTGTCCTATTTTCCTTCCTCAAATGAAACTTATCAGAGGTCCTAAAAATAAAAGCATACCTTATAGGGAAAACATTGCTTTGTATAAATACAATGTCTCTCTTTTTCATAAACCATTGTGAGTTTGAAAATTTTATTAAGGTAACGAAAGTACTAGCTCCAATCAATCTTTCTCTTTCCCTACGTGGTACAATATATATATATATATATATATATATATATATATATATATATATATATATATATAACGTAAGCCCCAAAAGTTACTTCACATTTTAAAAAATTAATAACACAAAAACTAATTAAGTTATAAAAGTGGGTGATATATAAAATGAAAGAGGAAACATTGTGGTTTTATTTTGATACAAATGTTACTTCACACTTCTATTGTGTATCTATAATACGTATATAAAGAATATAATACACAATAATACCCGAATAATTATTAACCTAGAATGGCAAGATACAGCAAAGAACAGCGAGCAAGAATTTTGACTACTTATTTAAAACATAATGGATCAATTGTTACTGTGCAGAGGGACTTTAGAACAGCATTTAATCAACGAAACAGTCCCTCGAGGCATTGCATTCTTGCAATGGTATCAAGGTTCAGAAAATCCGGGTCTACAGGTGATAAAGAACGCTCTGGTAGACCGAGATCTGTGCGAAATGCGAGTGTCATTCAGCTTGTGTTAACCAGTGTTCAACAACTGCCACAAACGTTAAATAGGATACGCTCCAGTTAACTAGGAATTTCTCGAACATCATTGCAACGCATCCTAACAAAAGAATTGAAACTTCATCCATACAAAATTCAAATGACTCAACAATTAAATATTGCAAATTATCAAAAAAGAATAAACTTTTCACGCGTATTTTTGGGACTAACAAATGATTCTACTTTTACCTCGCACCTAATCCTGTCCGATAAAGACCATTTTCACATTACTGGATACGTTAATAAGCAGAATTATAGATTTTGGTATGCTAAAAACCTCATGATAATTTATGAGCACCCTCTTCATGCTCAGAAGGTTACGATATGGTGCAGGATAAACAGTTCGAGAATCATTGGTCCCTACTTCTTCGAGGATGCTGATGGAAAAAGAGTAACAGTAACAGGGGACACTTACAGAGAAATGATACAAGATTATTTATTGCCAGAACTGGAAGATTTAGATATGCCGGATATGTGGTTTCAGCAAGATGGGGCGATACCACACACAGCGAGAGAAACCATGCCAACACTAAGAGCAGCCTTCCCTGGTCGGTTAATTTTACGTTTAGGTGCCTTTCTTGGCCACCACGATCACCTGATTTTACCCCTCCAGATTTTTTCGTGTGTGGATACCTTAAAAAAAAGGTATACGCAAATAAACCTAATAATCTTCAAGAATTGAAACAAAACATCATTGAAAAAATCGTCAAAATCACTCCTGATGTTTTGGAAAATGTCCTGGAAAATATGGTGCAAAGAATCCGCCTTTGTTTTAAGAATAATGGAGAACATTTAAAAATCTTATATTTAAATAATAAAATCCAAGATCTCTTCTTTCATTTTATATATCACCCACTTTTATAACTTAATTAGTTTTAGCGTTATTAATTTTTTAAAATGTGAATTAACTTTTGGCCCACCCGTTATATATATACATATATATATATATATATATATATATATATATATATATATATATATATATATATATATATATATATATATATATATATATATATATACATATATACATATATATATATATATATATATATATATATATATATATATATATATATATATATATATATATATATATATTTATATATATGTCGTAGAATAGGATCTCGACGATATACCATATATAACTATTCGTTGAGGGAATTATTCTAATATTTCGAGTGCGTGGTAATCTGATTGACCGAGGTTATTTATCTTCAATATGCTTGAGAAGTGGAACGGAGCTCAAGGATAATAATATGGCTATCATTAATAAAATAGAGTTTTATTAATTAAACTATCAACAACACACACAAAAAAATGTTTACATAAACAGAGGTTGGAAAGGGTCGTGGGAATATCCGACTAATCTGAGGATTAAGATTTAGAGAGATTTAAAAAGGTGAACAAATAAAAATTAAAGGGGGGGTCACTAAACCATTTAAAGCCAAGAAGTAGTGTTAAAAAAAGGTTAGATGATTAAAAAAATATGCTCAGCTTACGCAATTACAAAGTTATTGTGCAGAGGAAGACGATGCGAAGGAACCTTTGGTCCACTGACGATTTCAAGCAGAAGGGTTCTTCGGCGGGTTTGTCCTTAGTGAAGAGAAAGGACTGTCTTCGAAGAGTGAGAGCGAAGTTAGGCTCGGAGGTACGAGCGATCTTTGTGACAGCAAATCGGAACTGTTCTAGATGAAAAATGGAGGTTAACGTTGAAACTAATCGTTCTCTTGAAGAACGTTAAAAAGAAGGAATTAAATTATCCTGACGTGATGTCTTGGGAATGAGAAACGTTTCTTAACGAATTGGCTTGAAGAACAATGGCTCTTCTAACCTTGTTTTCTTCCTGAACAACAGGTGGGTGAAAATCTGCCCATAAGCCTAACTCAATCTGGCGAGATCGACGTATGGAGGCGAAACGGGGGAATGAACCTCCTTGATTAAATATTGGCCAAGGTGGGCGATAACGCGCTCTGATTCCTCTCGCCGTTTCCCGTGGGTAGTATGTGTTTCTAAACATGTGATAGCGGCTGAATTTAAGCGGCCTCAGGCCGTTCTAACACTTCCCTCCATTTCAAGGCAAGTTGTCACTTCGAAAAAAAAGAGAGAAGGGACAACCATAGAGCTCCGTTGAAGAGAACTCGATTTCTTACACCGACCGTACCTTCATGTACCTAGCTACTATTACCTAAAAAACATATGATTTTGTTGATCTTTTGAATATAGGGGAAACTAACCTTTAATATAAACTTAACCATAAAAGAGACATGGAACAATGAAATAATATAAAATCAGTACATATGGGACAAAATAATTTATACGTAATTTAATGGATACAAATATATACACATACGAGAAAAAAAATTAGACATTCAGCCACAAAATTCAGACATATACATTAACTAATTATATTACCAGAGAATCTAATTTAAGTCTTACAAGACGGTATATACATACATGGAGATCCTAATCCTACGAATTACAAATTAATCTACACTATTTGGTAATGCATTCCTACTGAGTGCGTCAGCGACCTGATTATCGAAACCTTTTATATAATTTATCTTAAATTGGGACTCTTGCAAGAGTAGACTCCAGCGAATAATTCGGCCGTTGGAGCGTCGTACATTCCGAATATAGGCCAACGGGCGGTGGTCAGTTCCTATCTGAAATTCTTTACCTATCAAATACCATTTAAACTTGTCAATAACCCAAATAATCGCTAGAGCTTCCTTCTCTATAGTGGCATATCTCTTTTCGCGAGGTAATAACTGGCGACTAGCATATGCAACCGGATGACTCGTTCCGTCATTCTCATATTGAAGGAGTTCGCCTCCAATGCCCTCGTTGCTCGCGTCGGTCTTAATCCCAAAGGATTTTTCCGGGCTGGGCAACTTTAAAATGGGGGCAGAAATCAGCTTACTCTTGAGCTGTTCAAAATGAGAAACAGTGACATCATTCCAACGTAGTCGATCGGGGAAATTCTTTTTTAAAAGGGTGCTGAGGGGCGCGGAAATTGCAGCAAAATTCGGGACAAATCGCCAATAGTAAGAAGCTGATCCTAGGAATTATCTTAATTGCTTCTTACTATTCGGGAGGGGCATGTCAGCGATTGCCTTAATCTTGTCCTTCTGTGGACCTAACTGGCTTTGTCCTATTTTAAAAACCAAGTATTTTATGGTTTCGTGGGCAAAATGGCATTTGCTGGGGCCAATGGTGAGGCCATTTTCGCGCAGTCGCTCGAAGAGAGCTAATAGGGTGATTAAATGATGACTCCATCCACGAGTAGCGACGTAGACGTTATCGAAGTGAAAGGACACATTCGGAAGTCCATCTAACAACCTTCTCATGAGACGGTTATAGTTACTACAAGCGATCACTAGGCCAAAAGGAAGGCGCTTAAATTGCATTAAGCCTTTCTCAGTTGCAAAGGCGGTATATGCTTTCACATTGGGCCGGAGGGAAATTTGGTAATACGCCTTGCACAAATCAAGTTCTGAGATGAACTTGGCGTCTTCAAAAAGGTAGAGGTTTTGATCTACCAACGGGATGGGCTTGGCGTCGAACACAGTTACCGAACTTAACTTCCGGAAGTCGATGCACATCCGATAGGAGCCATCAGGTTTCTTAACCATGACGATTGGAGAACAATAACTAGAGGTGGAAGGTTCTATTATATCTAAACTAATCAAATTATCGACTTCGGCTTTAAAAGCTTGGCGTAAATATATCGAGATGGGATAGGGTTTTGAACGGACTGGTTCTAAGGTCATTAGTTTAATATCATGCTTAAAACTAGTAGCACATCCAGGCTTCTCTGAAATAACGTCATCGAACTGACATAATAATTCTTGTAACTAACTCTTTTGATGTGGTGTCAGCTGCGCGTCGATATTTAGGTCAGAGGGTTCAAAGGACTCTCCTGGCAGGGAAGGAATAGAGTAATCGGCATCAGGTTGGATGCACACTGTCTGTATGACATTAAGGGACTCCGCGGGGTAATCCTCTTAAAGCGCCGATGTTTCGTCCAGTCCTACGAACGTATCTCCATGGGCGCGTCGGTGGTACTTTTTCAATAAGTTGACGTGGTAGAGCTTATCGGCTGCTGGGGTAACAATGAGGTAATCTACCGGTCCTCGTACCTCGCGGACCGAGTACGGACCTTTCCATTGGCTCAGTAATTTATTACTCGCTGTGGAAAGGAGCAGGAGTACTTCATCACCGGGCTTAAATTTCTGATCTTTGGACCTAAAATCCTGGTTAAGGATCTCCGAGAATTTGGACGGTATCGGGGTTCTAAGGGAAACGGGCTCCTGGGCTTCCTTCTTAGCTCGGCCTCGAGGAAGGGCGGCCTGGGACACAGGGTTGGAACTTACTTGAGGGCTCTGTCCTATAAGTACGGATCAAAATTTTATGGGTGCTGAAATGACTTCAGCCCAGCCATCATAATACTGACACTGTAGGTAACATCTAACGACGGGGAATCGGTTCACCCGCCCAAGATAGTCATGTACCACCGCAACTTTTTCGTGGTTAGGGTCCACTGGGGGAAGGAGCTCGTCGGACACGATGAAACACGTGCACCCTGTGTCCCTGACGAGAGTAGATACGCGGCAGCTGTTCACGCTGCCCTCCTCAAATTTCAAAGTTCCCGGGGACCTTTTATCAAAAATAGAATTTACCTGGTGGCCTGACGGAGGGGGAGAAGTTGATGCTTAGGTCTGCACCACCGGGGAAGCCAGGGTGGCATTAATCTGGTGAACTTGGTGGGCTGGTCCGCTTTTAAGCCTAGAATTTTGGGGGCAATTCCAGCTTATGTGTTTTTCTACACCGCAGGCGAAGCATATGATTGGTCGATTCGGGAAGAGTAATGGAGGAGAAATCTTAACAGGAGGTTTGGTGTCCCGTTGTTGGTTAGAAGGGGAAAAGAAGTTTTGGGGTTTTACGGGGCCCGGAAACTTCGTCGGCTTTCCTGGGAAGGGGCGCGAATCCTTCTTTCTTTACTGGTAGGAGGATTGGTGAGAAGTTCGATTCTCCTCGGGGTATAAATTATGGCTTGCAGCATAGACATCCGCTTCTTCGGTACACTCTTCAAAGGTCTGGCACCGACGATCCTTGACGAACACGCGGATCTCCGTCGGGAGAGACGCCGAAAATTGATCCCGCAACACAAAGTCTGTTAAGGACTCATAGTTAGGATCAACCTTTGAGGATTCTAACCAGAATTTAAAATTTCTCTGAAGAATGTATCCGAATTGACGGAACGTCTGTCCGGGTTTAATACGACCTCCTGAAAATTCTTGTCGGTAGAAATCTGGAGTCATATTATGAGCGGCCAATAACTCAGCTTTCAAGGTGTTGTAGTCAATTGTATATTCAGATGGCAAAGATATGAAAATGTTGCGCAATTTACAATTTAAAAGTGGAAGTAATCTTAATACACCTTTAGCCTCCAGATCCAGATTATTGACCCAGAGGATCGTTTCGAAGTGGGCTAAAAATGCTCCAAAATCCCCTCCATCCCTGAAATTGGGGAGCTTAAGAGTGGGAGATTGGGCGGGGCTTCTGAACGTGAACTGACTGATTGTATTTCGACCTGCACTTTAGCCATTTCAAGCTGATGGTGAAGCTCAGCTTGTCTTTTCCGTTCCTCTCTTTCTCTTTCTTCTCGTTGGATTTCTCTTTCCTTTTCTTCTCGTTGGATTTCTCTTTTTCTTTCTTCTCGTTGGATTTCTCTTTCTTTTTCTTCTCGTTGGATTTCTCCTTCTCTTTGCCTTTATTCTCTTAACTTTTCTCTTTCCGTTTGTTGCTTCTCTTGAACGTACTTAATCAATTCTCTTCCGGAAAGTCCCAAGGATTCTCCTGGCGCTTTGAAGATTTCAAACTGAGTCATATTTGCACTTGGGGGCGCAATAGTCAACCAACTAAATTCCTTGCAATAAGAATTATGCCCTCTAGAGAATTAGCCTACCTAAATATGGGCACTGACCTATTCGTAATTGTTTTTCGACCTAGATAACCAATGACTAAAATAACACAAAAAAACACACGAACAAATTATTATAACAGTTCCTTGAGCGATTCCAGCTTCTTAAGTTTCAAAAAGGGGATAGCAATCGTTAAAACAAAAGGGAACTACTATACTCTATTCTTATAACAAATAACACTATGCTTCACTCGACTGAGACCAGTGTTTGCAAAGATATAGCGATAAACCTTACACACTTGATCCTAAATTTAAATAGTATATATATATATATATATATATATATATATATATATATATATATATATATGTCGTAGAATAGGCTCTAGACGATATACCATATATAACTATTCGTTGAGGGAATTATTATAATATTTCAAGTGCGTGGTAATCTGATTGACCGAGGTTATTTATCTTTAATATGCTTAAGAAGTGAAACAGAGCTTAAGGATAATAATATGGCTATCATTAATAAAATAGAGTTTTATTAATTAAACTATCAACAACACACACAAAAAAATGTTGACATAAACGGAGAATGGAAAGGCTCGTGGGAATATCCGACTAATCCGAGGATTAAGATTTGGAGAGATTTAAAAAGGTGAACAAATAAAAATTAAAGGGGGAGAGAAGTGGTTCGCTAAACTATTTAAAGCCCAGGGTAGTGTTGACAAAAGGTTAGATGATTAAAAAAATATGCTCAGCTTACGCAATTACAAAGTTGTGCAGAGGAAGACGATGCGAAGGAATCTTCGGTCCACTGGCGATTTCAAGCAGAAGGGTTCTTCGGGGGGTTATCCTTAGTGAAGGGGAAGGACTGCCCTCGAAGAGAAAGGGCAAAGTGGGGCTCGGAGGTACGAGCGATCTTTGTGACAGCAAATCGGGGATGTTTTAGATGAATAAGGGAGGTTATCTTTGAAACCAATCGTTCTCTTGAAGAACGTTAAAAAGGGGAGAATTAAGTTTTCCTGACGTGATGTCTTGGGAAGGAGAACCGTTTCTTGACGAACGGGCTTGAAGAACAATTGCTCTTCTAACGTTGTTCTATTTCTGAACAACAGGGGGGGGTGAGAACCGTCTTTTGTCAACGGGCTCAAAGAACAATGGCTGTTCTAACGTTGTTCTCTTTCTGAACAACAGGGGGGCTTTGTTGACTTGGCGTCTGGAAGGCACGAACTTTGACACTCAAGGGATATTGTCCTCTTCTGGACAATAAGGGATTTCTCGAAGTAGAGAGTTCCTATGGTGCACAAGGTAGACTGGATTGGCATGATGCCTCGTGAAGATAATCTAGATCTGATCTGCCACAATCGGGGAAAGTTATGTATAAATACCCGGAGCCGTCTCCATGGCGTAGGGGATAATTGAGCCGGGGACTTCGAGGAAACGCCCCGGTCGCGCCTGGGAAAATACCTTATCTGCTATAAGCCTAACTCAATCTGGCGAGATCGACGTATGGAGGCGAAACGGGGGAATGAACCTCCTTGATTAAATATTGGCTAAGGTGGGCGATAACTCGTTCTGCTTCCTCTCGCAGATGCACGTGGGTAGTATGTGTTTCTAAACATGTGATAGCGGCTGAATTTTAGCGGCCTCAAACCGTTCTATCACAATATATATATATATATATATATATATATATATATATATATATATATATATATGGTGAATAATGGGAGTAGCTTCACCTCTATAAATGTTTTTTTAAAGACCAGGTTATTTTTCGACTATACCAAATTTATTTTAGCAATTCTAACTGTCGGATGCAGTTCTTTCTATGAGTCTGTAGATTGGCCAGAGTCTGAACACACAGGGAATTAACTCGGAGCAAGTATTGTACTGCTAAAAGAAAAGTGAACCGTATTCTGACTCCGACCTATAAAAGGCATCAAAGAACGAAGACGAATAGAAACTTTCCATCAATGCCGCCTAACAATAACCAATATTTTGAGTGCTTCCCATTTATAGGTTTTAATGCACAATTCTTTATTTGTTTTTGGTGTCTTATTTGGGATTGAAATTGCTGTAGGCAGTCGCATTTTAACTCACAACAACCATGCGTACCCAAGCACTATATTCATTGTAGATAAGTGTAATCTAGCCCGCAACCCCTCTGTCTACATAAACACTGTTACTGAACCATAGTTTAAATCTGTTGATCCAACAGGAACAGTCAAATCTTTTTAAGATTTGTTTCATCATGAGAAGTTTGGGTCTATAAACTATCATGGTGGCTTAATGAGGTTGGTATCTAGGAGTAGTCAACGATAGCATTTAACACTGTTTTTATCTTGTTCTTTGCCTCGTCTCTAATCGAAACCGATAATTTTTATTTTTAAAACCAGCAGGGTAACCACTGCCCTACTGGGCATGAATTTCAAGGCACATTCAAAAACTAATCTCATCTGGTGTAGTTTCAGATTCTTGATTTCGCTCAGGCAAAGTCATGATAGTGCTTATTTAGAAGATCGGATTTGCAAAAAAATAAAAAAATATAATGAAATCCGGTGAACCTAAATTTATGTTTTTCTAATGGTAGTTGCAATTTTTCGGTCTGATTAAATCTTAACAAATTACTGAATTATATTTCCTTGTTCGGTACTTAATTAAAACCCCTCTCTATTGTATATAATAGCCCAGATTTATACATAGGTATCCTTAAAATACAAGATCTTTACAACCCGGTGCTGAAAAAGGTTATGTTAATATGGAATGTAAAGATGAGACAGAGAAATGAAGTTGTATTTGTAAACGAGGAAAATCTAAAAAAAAATATACCCTAGGAGATAAGTATTGCTATGTGATTTACATACCTTTTTAATACAATTCTTGAGGTGTGGTACATAAATACGAGTATTTGAAGTAGCTTAATTATCCATCACTCAACAGGTAGAATAATTATAATATATCCAATAACAACAAATATTATTTCCCAACGCTTTAGGTAAATTTATCCTTTACGTATATCTGGCTTCTGTTTGCCTCAAAATACGAGAGACAAACATATACATTTTAAAAGACCTTCGCAGGCACTCATACACCACCAAACGAGGAAGAAGCTTCATTCTGGGGCCTATAAATTTGTTTTTTACCGTTTTTACTTAACCACCTGCACCGCGTTTTAAGCAAAGTGCCTTTTTCAATGAGCTAAGAAAATATGCCAAATTTATGACTATAAATTTAAAAATACCCTTTTTTATTAGCCTATTGGATTTCTTTATCTCTGTTTTATGTCGCAGACTTTTTGTCAATTAATTTCCATACTTTTTAAGTCTATTTCATAAATTGAAAATTTTAAGCCACTTCTTTTAGTTCGCTTTTGGAGTAATAAATTATTTGTTTAAAGGGGAGGATTAAAGCTCATAAAAAAGGTTAGCGCAATTTTTATGATAGTATTTGAATGATCTTTGATATTTCACTCCTTCTAGACTATTTTTTTAAGTTGTGAGGATTTTATTTTCTTGGATTTGTTTGAAAGCCTTTTTAGGGTTTTATTTATAATAAAAACCAGGCAATGGCTTGCGCTTCGCTAATAAGATTATAATTTAAAATCTAAAAAAAGCAGAAATAGTTAAATTTTTATACATTTTCTGAACTTCGCCAATTATAATAATTTTAAAAAACGAACTCTAAACTAAATTTCTGCCCTTTCAAAATATCACGTTGCTAAAATATAGAGTTATAGAAGATATATAAAAATAACTTTTCTGAACTTCACCATTTGTAATCTTATGGGTTCTAAAAAATTCACAAAAATTCGATACCTATATTTATTTCTGAACTTCACCATTTTGTTTTTTGATATTATAAAAGAATGTTTAGAAATAACTTTGATAAAAAAACATAAGTCTTAACCAAACTAAGATGAAATTATTATTCGAATACTCAAAAAAATCCTCTTCTTAAATTATAGAGTTAGTGATTATTGAGGTATCTCCTAGAATAATATTATTTCCCCACCTCCTAAGATATTACTTGGGAAAGAAAGCGAGCGGTTACTCCCCCCCCCCCCCTCTTCCCCTTCCGAACTCACCCTTTTTGGACTTGCCGCCAGGTCACCGCAAAATTTCACACCGAGGCATGACGCTGAAATTGAAAGCTACTTCTCTGCCGTCTCAATCTCCCCTTCCCCTCGGGTCGGGAGATCACTTTGTAGGTTCGCCGCAAACAGCTCTTATAGCTCCAGCCGCTGGTCGTCAATCTGACCCGCTGATCCTTGCCTCTGACACTTCCCCGCAAGGAGACGCTCGGTTTGTCACGGCTGATAACGAGGGTTCGAGAAGGTCTCAATCTCTCTCCCTGTTTTGGAGAACTCCTGGTATATATGCACCCTCTCCAGGATTACAGAAATATTTGGTTAGACGACACTTCCCCGAAAGGAGTTCGATTCAACGAAACTCTCACCCGAAAAGTGTTTAGTGGCGGTCGCAAACGACGGAAGAGCTGGACACCACACCCGTATCTTTGGGTCAGGAAGAAGAGTCTCGTGAGGCAACGTCAGCCTTTCTCAACCGCCTTCGGATCAAGAATTAGAGAAGCCGTCCTCTGATGTTCTTCTGGTGACCTCTTGAAGACAAGAGGCCCGATAGCTCGCTCAAGCTAAGTTTGAAGAAATCATCTCCCCCCCCTTTTCGAAGTTCGACTGGTGACCTCTGGAGGACAAGAAGACACACAGCTCGCTCGACCCGAGTTTGGAGAAGTCATCGTCCCCCCCCCCCCCACCTTTGAAGTTCGTTCGGTGACCTCTTGACGACAAGATGCCCGCATCTCGCAAAAGGCCACTTTCGAGAAAGTAGCCCCACCTACTGCTGTTTTTCGGCTATCCCCGTGAGTAATCAAGGTCACCAAGACCTCCCCCCCAAGTTTTTCCCGCTTTACTCTCGAAGTTCAAAGGAACTAAATTACTCACTACCCTCAATTTCCCATTATAACCATTCAATAACGCTGGTTATCCAATTAGTATTCAGAACCTAATTCCGTCTTATTCATATACCTATATATATCCATATTTATTGTTGTGCCTTTTATTTAGTGTGTATTAAAATCTATTTTAGTCGTTGTGTTTGCAGCTATCCATTCAAATCGCACTCTTAGATCAATAACAGTTGTATCCTTGCTTAGCCTACCTTAGAGACGTGTGCGAATATTCCCGTACACTTGGCCATACATCGACAGTGATGATGACGATGCTTAGTCGTCATATAACAGAATCAAAAGGGCTTTATATACAGATTTCTTGCCTGCTTGTATATATAAATATGCACAAGAGATCCTTATATTTTTTATAAGAAACACAAAATAGGTTGTGAAGGTGGCAAGGAAAGATGAAACCCGGTTTTCGATTAATTCGAATTTTATCCACTTCATACACAAGGTAATTTATACTAACGATTACAATATATATATACATATATATATATATATATATATATATATATATATATATATATATATATATATATATATATATATATATATATATATATATATATATATATATATATATATATATATATATGTGTGTGTGTGTGTGTGTATAGGTTTTGAGTTATACTAATTCGAAGTACAGTTAACTTTTTTCTGGGACACGTTGTATATATACGAGGGGCGGTCAATAAGTTTTGCGAATCGCTAGGGCAAAACAGAGGAAGGGAATGGCTGTTTGTGGGGATGTTAGGACAAGTTATAACAAGTCAGGACCTGCAGCCGCACGCTCTAGCCTTGTCTATTTAAGAAGCAGTAGCTGATCGAAGATCGTCAGTCACAAATTTTTCAACAATGGAGAAGGTTGAGCACCACGCACTGATCAAATATTTGACCAAGGAAGGCAAGAATGCAAACGAGATCCATGAACGCATGGTTGCAGTATACACCGACACCGCCCCTTCCTATGCAACCATTGCTCGCTGGAATAGGGAGTTCTGCCATGGTCGTGAGTCCCTTGGAGATGACTTTCGTCCAGGACGCCCATCAGACGTGACCAACGAGGAGAATGTGGCCCGTGTGGAGAGGATGATCCTCGAAAATCGACGGGTGAAGTTCGAAGAAATCGAGCGAGAACTTGCAACATCACATGAAAGTGTTATCAACATCATCGATGACAAATTGGCCATGACAATTTGGACCCGTCGTCAAAGTTCACAGTAGCTGCTGCTCCTGTAAAACCAAGACCCAGCGGGATTCGAGTCACGCATAGTGACAGGTGATGAAATGTTGGTCCATCACTGGGATCCCGAGACCAAGCTCGAAGGCATGGCCTGGAAGCACAGGGGCTCTCTTACCCCCAACAAGTTCCGGACCCAACCTTTAGCCGGGAAGATCATGGCCAACATCTTCTGGGATTCTGAAGGAGTGTTGATGGTGGACTATGCGGCTCGTGGAAGGACCATCACAGGCCAATATTACGCCAAGGAACTGGCTGGGTTGAAGAAGTACATCTGTCAGAAGTGGCGCAGCAATTGACACCTGGTGTCCTGCTATCCACGATAATGCCCCTGTTTACAATGCCAGAGTTGCACAAGCTTCCCTGCACAAATGCGGATTCGAAGAGCTCAACCATTCCCCATACAGTCCAGATCTGGCCTCTAGCGACTACATTTTATTCCGCCAGCTCAAAGCTGCATTGCGTGGATGCTGGTTTGGGGACAATGAAGATGTCCAGCTCGCCGTTCAGGAGTGGATTGAACAGCCCTCGGGAGATTTCTGGTTGTCGGGAATCCGAAGCCTCAGGGACAAGTGGCACAAGGGCATTCAAGTCGAGGGTAGTTATATTGAAAAATAATGAAGCACTTTTCCTCATATCTCGTTTCCTTATATCCGAATTGCAAAATTTATTGACCGCTCCTCGTAACTCGTTAACAACGTAGGGTTGTCGTTGAATTAATGATTCGACATAGCTCCATAATTGAATAAGTTCGTAATTTTCAAGCGAGATATGGTATACAATTAGATAAAAAAAAATAAATCCAGAGAAATTACTCCAGGTGGAATGCACACAGAAGAATTCCTAATTTTAATAAAGAAAATTGCGGTCGTAAGAAAAGTGTGAGGATGGAATCGGATATTGATAAGGTAAGAATTTTAATTAATGCAAAGTCAGTGGAAAAATTGTCTACTGAGATACATTTGACATGAGAAGCTGCGGAACTATTCTCAAAAAATATCTGAATTTAGGGCCATACAAAACCCAATGTTATCAAGAAATCTCAATGCAGGATAAGCAACGATGGTTATCATTTTGCCACAGGGTCAACGAAATGTGCGATGGTAAACAATTAGTATTAAATAATAATTTGTAGTGATGAATGTCACGTCTACCTGAAGGGCATGACAAATAAACAGAATTATTGGAAGTGGTCACTAACTACACCAAATAATCACTATAAAAAAACGTTTGAACCTCCCAACGATAACAGTATGGAGTAGACAATGAAACAGGACAAGCTCAGTCAATTAACTCTGCCAGATATCTTTACATGCTAAAAAGCATTTTCTCCAATAGCACATATCCTGACCAATGTGTTCAGCAAGATAGCGCTACAACCCATAATGCATGTGCCACCATGGCATGGTTGAAGGCTCGATTTCCTCAATGGCTGCTGTCGCATAGGCCAAATGTCCTCTGACCGTCCGGTCACCTGACTTGTCACCTTTAGACTACTTTCTATGGGGTTTTATAAAGGAAAGACTATTTCGAGCTGCACCATATAATATCGCAAAATTGAAAAACTAGTTTCGATAAATTATTACATCTATCAATGTCAAAATTTTGCCGAATGCAATAATAAATTTTGCCCATCGTATTGACCGGCGGTGGTCAATTTATATGTTAAAAAGCTAGCTGATAAAGTTTCAAATATTGATCTTTGTAATGATACTTATTTCTATCTTCAAGCTTTAAAGACTAACACCCGGTATATATATATATATATATATATATATATATATATATATATATATATATATATATATATATAGATATATATATATATATATATATATATATATATATATATATATATATATATATATATATATATATATATATATCTATATATATATATATATATATATATATATATATATATATATATATATTAGTATGAAAAAGTATTAGGGATCCAGTTTAGATTTAAAATTAGAAATAATCTCAAATAAACGTTTTATTTAAAATATTGAATATAACTAATACGAAAGATGTTTAACATAATATTTAACATGACCTCACATTTTAAAACAGAGGCCATCAAATTTGGCCACCAATCGCTTTTCTTATATAATCATGTGGATTATAAGTTCTGGAATCTGAGATATTATTTCAGAGGTTTACATTTGAATTTAGTTATCAATTTAGCTAATTTTATTTAAATAATGCCACAAATGTCTAATGATATCCACTTCTATTTTCTTAGGAGACCATTCTATGGAAGGTCTCCTTAAAGAAGAATAATTAATATATTGACAAATACTGTGAAGGGACAAATAAATGTGGCATTTGACTTATAACTTTTAATGAAAATAAATTATTTTTATTGATAGACACTTTACACAAATATAAAGGGTGTCCCATAAGTCAGAACTCAGGTATAAAAATCAATAAAATTACCATATAGTCGAAATAATTATTATCTAATTAATCTGCTCAGTGTTGGCTGTTGTGTCGCACACATAAGTGAAGACGCAATTTGTTTTGTCAGAGCACTTCTTGAATCACCGCTGAAAAGATTTCTTGGTAATCCATTAAGATCAAGAGTAAGATCTTGAGTCCTTGTTGGAAGCTCAACTTTTCCTCGTCGTCCAACCCAGTGTTCTAACACTCTGTGTTAAGGTAATTTCTAACCGTTTTGGTGTAATGCGGAGTAGCGCCATCCTGCTGAAATCACCCCGGGTAGTCGCCTGCTGGGATCAACAGGTTTGAAATACTTGAATTACGTGACCCCGATTACCCTTTCAGAAAATAAGAAGGGACCACTGGTTCTGTCTTTTACATACCCCACCAAATTAAAAATTAGGCAAGCCTTGTAACTGGTTTGACATTAACGATCTGATGGGGCCTGGGAAAGTTGTTGGTGGCTTCCCCTTCGCTCCCTCTCAGCGGTACTTCATTATTTTTCTGTTTAATCTACAACTATCCACGCAATCTTTTGTCTATCTGCACTTGCTACCAGGATGAACTCTTAATACCCATATAAAGTCAAAATTAAGGACGCCCCTTATTGGTTTGAATTGAACTCTTAAAGGTGGCCTGGGGAGGTAGTTAGTGTTCTTCATCTTCGCTTCCTCTTACCATACCATTTTTTTTACGAATATCCCCCTCAACTATTGGTTTCGGCTTAAAGACCTAACAAGCTACCCCATACCGTATCAGAAGAAAGGGATTGGAACCCCCTCTATAAACAACGCCATTTAACATTTGCAGGTTTCAAGAGACCAGGTCTTGAAGAGACCTTGGTGTTGAGATGCGAATAAGATAAATATCGGTTTTGTCCTAATAGACACTTTCCTGCGTGTAATGGACTGACCACATATATAACCATGGCAGTTCTCGGATGCATAAAGATGTACTACCTATGGCGGTCGGGATTTACTGCCTTTTTGGCTGCTTGGCCAAATAAAAGTACCGGGTCCCGTCTCTGGGTGTGTTACATAAGCTCTTCACAACCCTGACAGTTCTATAAAGGAATAGCAGGTCCCAGCACGGATATCCGACTTGTCGTTCTGCTTATCTGAATGATGCCAGATAAGCTGAACGACCGGCAACTGGGTAACTTCTCTTCGGTATAAGCCATTAATCTAGGTTGCGAACACCATTCTTTAACGCACCAAGAACAGGAACCTGAAAAGTCCGAAAGCCCGAGACAGAATAAGCGAGATTGGTTGGAAGTGGGATAGAGCAAATTAAACCCGTTCTTTCTTTTTAATATTCACAATTGTAGGAATTTTCGTGGTTTAGTAGATCTTCACAGACTGATGCCAAAATATTGAACTACGTCCCTCTCTGTTAGTCCTCACCTAGCCATAGATGCCATAATCTTGTGGTAGAGGAGAAGCCTAGATACAACACCACTCTGACAGGTGAAGGGGCTCTCCTCTTACCGCCTGAATGCGAAAAAGGGGTTTACTCTTTGCCATCTTCGGAGCCACTCTTGGGCAGCTCAATCTCTAGGAGGGCGGTGCACTCCTGTGCTTTTTCAGGGGTCCCCTACAAGATGGTTTCGGGAGTTTCATCCTTACCCATTTTGGCCCACTTAAAACACGAGAAAAAGAATGCACTGCCTTCGTTATAGCTATCCTGTTGTGGCCAATTGAAGCATCATAGACCCCTTAAATGCATCGTCCCGTTAGTATTGCCCAGCCGCCTCGTCGATCGGAGGTTTAAGTTGATAGGTGTTGGCCTGCCCGCTCCTCTTTTCTTACCAATGCGGGTGGGCATGGCGGCCCCAGTCAAGGGAAATAGGCCTTATGAGTCCTTGATCGGGATACCTGACCCCTTATGGTGTAATAAAGAGTTGGAGGCCCTTCCTTAAGTAGGGATGGTACGTAGGTGATCCAATTCTGTTGGCTGGGTCTTCCATGGAGGAATGAACCTTGGCTCGGTACCAGACATTGGACCTTACTCTACCCATCTGCAAGAACCTCATCAGGTGGCACCGCCACCAAAGAGTTGCAAGGAGATGAAGGACTTTTTCCCCCTGCTCTCTCTCTCTCTCTCTCTCTATATATATATATATATATATATATATATATATATATATATATATATATATATATATATATCAATATATATATAATTCAACGCACATGAGTGAAAAAACAATGATTTAATCAACAAAATATTATTAATTATTTACCTATCTGTTGTGATGAGTCCGACTTCTTCCCTATTCAAAAGTGTTTACAATTATTATACATATTCCTATTAATATGACACGTAAATAAATGCAATAAAACTCACGAATTTATTCAGTCATTGCTTTGGGGCAATTAAAGGAGTGGGATGCTGCCTCCTCGATTTTTTTATATAGTGTATTTACGATTGACTGGTATTTATCTAATGGATTGCCAATTTGCAGTTCAAAGGATATATAAAGATCAAGACCCCCAAATATAATTTTAATATATATAATAAACGGAGAAATATATTTATACACAAAGGGGAATAAATTGCTCAATAAGGATAGTTACTTGGATCGTAATAGTTTAAAATATGACAGAGCTAAGCAGGAGGTGTAAAAATTATCGTTAACTCGAACAATGGATTTTATTTAAGTTTGAGCTGGAAGTCAATTCAAAAGGGCAAGCAAGTGACGATTGACGGTGGGTGTAATCAGGAGATTACAACGCAAAATCGCTTTAGCTTGAAGCTTAGCGGTGTTCGAAGGGGGAAGACCAACGGCACAGGTCTTCGATGAGATACTTCTGTGGGTCCTAACGAGTAGGACTCGTAGATGGGCGTTTGAGTACTTCTTGTTGAAGAACAAGATTTTCTCTGCTCCAGAGAGATGGAATCTCAAACGCGAGACAGTTCTGTAGCTCGGCAGGAAGTCTCAGACACGAGGAACGGGAATGTTGAAGGGGCGTGCGAGATGAGGTGGGATGCACAGTTCTCCATGAAGATGGTGGCTCGCTAGGTTTCCTCTGAACAGGGACCAAAGCTTCACGAAGGGTGATTTGCTGGTGAGATCTTAACGACGATGTACGATTCGAACAGGAGTTGCGGGACTTTGCGGGGGAACAGACATAACGTTCTGAATGGAGTGACTGGCATACTCTCAATCTTCTCGAGGAATGGCGGAGGCAGGGTTAAATAGCCAGGTGGCTGGTCCGATAGATAGCCGCAGGGCATGTCTATCTCCAAAGGATTCTCGACGTCAGTCTATGCAAACTTACTTCAAGATAGCGAGTTGGATCGGAAAGCGAAGTTTGCCTCAGGATATGGGATTAGGTTTGACGGCCGCGCTCGCGGCGTAAACAAACATACTTGTGAGGGATGGGGCGAGAATTCGGCGTTATCCCCGGGAAGGGAGAGCGAGTTGCATCCAGAATACTCAAATACAGCTGGGTCGAGAGACTCAGCGCGGGACTGCTTCCTTCTCGATGATTCCTAAAATTCCCACTCTAAGGATGACGTGGTTTAAAGCGAAGGTGCTGAAAGGGATATTCGGGGAGGTGCGCTTCCTCTCACGCTGGCCCTTCAAAGGGCATCTCCTCACAATATATATAAATAGGGTGTTCCATAAAGGGCGCCTAATTTGAAGGGTGAATAATTAAAACGAATTTTTTTGTGCATATTTCTAATAAGTTATGTATCCCGTTTAGCTATGGAAGACTATTTTGGCTATATGTCCACCTACACAGAGTCGGCATACATTTATGTGCTCCTCGAAATTTCCGAAAATTCTCGTATAGATATGTAGCTCGATGCTTCCAATCATACGCTTGATTTCAGCCTTGAGGTTATGAATTGTGCCTGCTTTGTTAGCGTATACCTGCGATTTCACATACCCCCATAAGAAGAAATCATAAGGGGTATGATCGCAGGACCTTGGTGGCCATTCCTGGTCACTCTTTGCGGAAATATTCGAGGATTAATGCAAGCGTTTGGCGCGAACTGTGGCAGGTTGCTCCATCTTGCTGAAACCAGAGATTGTCAATCTCCGTATCTTGTACTTTCGGCCAAAACTAAGTGGATATCATTTCTTGGTAACGTTCTCCATTAATAGTAACTGCATTTCCCTCATCATCTTCAAAGAAAAACAGTCAAGCACTTTACCT
The DNA here is from genome assembly GCA_963969495.1 of Ceratothoa steindachneri. Lineage (NCBI taxonomy): Eukaryota > Metazoa > Arthropoda > Malacostraca > Isopoda > Cymothoidae > Ceratothoa > Ceratothoa steindachneri. The sequence continues at coordinate 44,158,255 of OZ018323.1, read as the reverse complement.
GCCCCAAAACTACAACACACAGTCCCTTAGTGGATTCATTTCACGCTTTTGCATTTTTCGAGGATTTTCATTTCCCAAAATCCGGTAGTTCTGTTTATTAACAAATTTACTCAAGTGGAAGTGGGCCTCATCACTTAAAATGATTTTCTTCGCAACATTTTCGTCAGTTGCAAGTGTTTCCACAGCCCACTCAGCAAATTGCTTCCGCCACCCGTGGTCACGTGGCTAAAGATGCTGCGTAAGTTGAATTTTGCACACATGCATATGGAGATCTTTAGGCAGAAGTCGATGTCAAACTGTTGTGAACGTCAGCGAATCGATTTTCCCGGCTTCATATATATATATATATATATATATATATATATCGGGATTAAGGATAGTGGCTCAGTCGATAAGCGTAGTGGTCATAATATCGATGAGCGCTTGAAACCACAGGTTTGAATCCAACTCCTTTATTCCTTTTTCATATTACAGTTAAAAATAGTTTTCATGATTTTCTCTTTCTCTATATCTCAAATTTTCTGTATTAAGCTTTCAATGGTTACCTCTCTTAGTGTTGCGATACCAATTTTCATTTATTTTGGACTATAAATGTATATATATATATTAGTGTAGTTGGGTAGTAGTATTTCTTGAATACAAATTTTGTTGAAGACCATTGTGTATTTTGCCTTAATTAATTTCCTTTGGCAACTTTCTCTTCTTCTTACTATCTTTTTTTATTTTATCTTGTAGATGGTGGATTATTTTTCCAGGATTCATCTCTTTTTTAAATGAATGTGTTAGGTAAAAACCAAACTAAAATGCTAAGCTCTCCATCTTATTCGATTATCTTCGGAGTGTTATGGAATTTCTTGCCTCCTTTACCGATGTAGTGAGTCGAGTGAGGATCTGGCAGAAAGTTAAGTGAAAGAAAACGATTTTTAAGGGGTATTTATTCTTTTTGGTTGAACGTAACATTAGAGGAAATGGACCACTCTTGTGCATAGAATTTTTAAAATAGATTTAACTTACGATTCCAGCTTGTCGCTTGACTGTTGATGGCCGGCTTATCCTTATTTATTAAAATTGCTTCTAAGATGTTAAGCCTCGCTTTATTAACCTCTTTTCTTTTAATAATTTTGTTGTCAACAAGCATATCTCTCGTTAGGTCAATATTATGTACACTCTCCATATGATTTTAGGCCCTCCGCTTTGTGGATGCATCGTTAATCGACTCGAAAATGTGGTAGTTGTCATGCCAATATATTTAGTGTTATTATAAAGCTTACAGTTTTTATTGGGGCAGGTGAACTCGTAAACTATTTTGGTTGACTTGAGACTCGAGGAGTTAGGGCAGATGTTATTTTTCATCAGAAGGTTGCTGGCTTTTGTAGCTTTATAATAGATGATGAGTTGGATTTTATCGATTTGATTTTTAACCTTGATATTAAGCCCCGAAGAACGACAGAAACTTCATCCAAAACATCGCGCACTACGGGGATCGGAGCGTGGCCGCTGTCACCGACCGTGCCATGCACCAACACCTGTCGTACCTGTCAGATGACCGGATCGGGCTGGCGCTCTTCGACAAGAGAGTGGACGAGGGGAAGAAGATCGTCATTGTCCAGGCCATGAAGACACGAGCGGAATTAAAGACAGCTCACGACGACTCCAGGAAAAGAGTCTTAACCTGTAGGAGCCACTTTCCACCTGGGCAACGGTCCGATCATCGAACTTCATCAAAGGCTTTCCTGGGAGAACAGACCTTCCTCGAAGGAAATGTGGCAACCTGGCCATCCATCCCCTTGTATCAGCTGACCCAGAAGCGGGTTGCCACCCTCCGTGTAACCAACGACGTGGCCGAGCGTGACATCGCTCTCGGAAAGCGATTCCTCAGTCAGCTGACCAAAAGCGAGGAACAGACGCAGTTCCTTTTGAGGACATTCCTGCTCCACAGACGGGCGGTGCCGAAAAAGACAAAGAGCAGCTGAAGACCAAGGTGGTCAAGACGTCCAAGACAGCCGAAGAGGTGGTAAAGGGGCCCTTCCAGGATCCAAGTCTTATTAGCTTATGTTCTGTGTTATCATTTGTCTCTGACCTTCGTCTTTCAATAAATTATCTTCCGTTTTCTGCCTGTTTCTCTCTTTCGTGATGTTTCCTCTAGAGAACCAATCATTTTTTGCTACCAGAAAATATGGACCGATTTTGATGAAACTTTCCCTGAAACATTTCAACACATGTACGAGCAAGGCCGAAGTGTGCTGGTATCAATGCCGCCTAGTTTAATTTTTACTTATATGAATTTGAGACACCCTAATATATATATATATATATATATATATATATATACAAAAATAAACCACTGCTTTGGAGCATAAAGTTTATTAGAACGTGACAAGTTACGATATGTAGATTCCCATATCATCATCAGCTGTAAACTAAGAGAAATTGACAAAGAAAACTGAAGTATATAATAACAGGGCAACTGACATTAATCTGGAGGCGTTAACTTTAGGTGATTACCAATATCCTACCAGTTCTTATATCTCAAACCTCATTTTATAGGATATTGTTCATCATGTTTTTTAATATAACATTTAATCTAAGCAATAAAGAAGAACCAAATAGGTATCAAATTAAAGTGTTTTCAGTCTTCTTTGTGACTTATACAATTATGATAGTCATGGAACAACAAATGACACATTATTGTATTTAAATATTTGAGAAATATCACACAATTTGTTTTCTCACACTAAAGTCAGACAAGGTGCATTAATTATTCGTGATATAAATTTAAGATTAACACTTTGTTTCAAGTATAATCAATCAAGAAATGAAACCAATTACTTGATGATTATCTTTATAATGAAATTTGAGAGTTTGTTTTTGAGCCTGTCACTGCCGTGTATGCTGAAGTCGGCTTCTTGAAGGAAATAGTCCCTTTGTTTGGCATGTGTTGTTATGAAATTTGTAAAGTCGTTTCTCATCTTGACAGCATGTTCAATAATGTCATGCACCATCTTCATATTATTAACATAGTTAAACACTTTCTGTAGTCTTAATGCTATGGCCAAGACGTGATAGGTTTCAGAAGCCATTTGAATCAAATGTACAGTCTTTTCAGGAGGAAATGTTGTTCTGGGTCATTGAGATCAACCAGGGTGTTCTTAGCTATGACTATCTAGAATTGAGGCCTTCATTTCCTGAAGCTGTCTGGCTTGTCAGTGGCGAGTAACAGGATAGCAATTTCTCCTGGCTTTTACGAAGATATTCATGAACCATCTTTCTTATCGCTGGAGTAAAGTCATGTTTTCTTTTGGTGTCATTGAAAACACTGACTTCCAGTGACGTCTGAACTTTTCTTTGCTGGCTATATTTTATCATATTTTCTCCCTGTTAATTTTATAGAAATGGTTTGCTTCACGGGGAGTCTTTCTTTCATTTTGTTGATTATCTTCCTGTTTTTTTTCTTCCCTTTTTGTCCGTTTATTTCTTTGAGGGGGCTATCTAATATGTGTCTTGGTTGTTCTTCTATGGGATGCCTAATTTCTTTTTTTTCTTCTTTTTAGCACAAGTTGGATTTCTCTGCTTGGTCCAAGAATCGTTATTTGCTCGTAAACATTGCTCAGTTATTAATTTTTGGCCCTAATCTCTTGTCTATCGTTGATAAAAGGTTTTGCAGTGCTCTTTATGCGTATAATTTTGCATTCTGCTTCAATGATAGCTGGTTCATATGTTCATTTTCTTGATATAGTTCTCACAGGTTTGCTAATTTAAGGTCAGTTGGGCCAAGGCTTCTAAGTTCTTCTCTGTATTTATTCCAAATTCACGCTGTTTTATCACTTACTTTCCGATATCAGTGTTGTATCGGCTCCTGATTGATGATCAGTGAATTTTCTACACGATAACTACATAAATTGTTTGTGAGATGAATGTAGATGTTATAAGGCATAATTTGGCTGCTTATGGCAACGTCTGGTTTTGTAGCAGCATTGTCAGTGATGAATTGAGAAAATCAGGGACTATCCTCTCGTATATGTTACTTTTGAGCAACATTTCATAGTGTTCTCTACTTCAATTACTTATTGTTAGCCATTCGCTTTGTGCCATTCATTCATGTCTCCCACGAACAACACTGGGAGACCTGTGCCAAAGATCGTGAGAATATTGTACTGAGGGATGAAGATTCGCCTTGGTGGTGATATCCTATAGCTATTATGACCTCTGTTTCAATTTTGACGACCACCTACACCATTGCTTTCTTTCTAATCTATGTCTTTTCTTATCGCTATGTCCACCCAGTTGAACGCTCCACCTGTTGCATTCGCGTTCATGACGATGTAATTGAATATTTCATAGATCTTTTCTCCGGGTTTACTTCATGCCTTGTTCTTATTAGCATGATTTCTGGATCAATTTTCCTGAAGATGTTACATAGGAATAATGTTTTTCCGTTCCAATCATCCGTGTCATTTTGAAAAACTCTGAGCTTCTCTTACCTTCAGTTTTCCATTGTTCACTAGTTGTAAGTTCAGGCGTTTTTGTTTGTCTGGCGGGTGTTTTGCTTCGAGGTAACTCAACCACTACCAAACTTACCATTTTGGAGTTCATAAAACGTGCAATGCTTGAAGGGTATCAAATCTCAAGGATATATTCTTAATCTATCTTGTAGAATAATCTTCTAGACCTCACGCTCGTCTTCGTCACCAGTCTTACCTTAAAAGTCCCATTTGCATTAGCCTTCATTTAGATCTTTGACAATATTTGCATATTTCTTTCGTCTGGCAAGAGGAAATTCATGGTTGATTTGAAATTTAAGGTTGCATTCAGCTTACTTAGTCCTCTTGTAGGTGTTTTTGTTTTCTTCATTTGTTTTTAGCTGTCTTGTCCTAGTCAAGGTAAAATTGTAACAGATAAATAGTAATACTTGAGTGGATAGTTGGCGCGAAGATTTTGTGTGAAAACAAAGTGTTGGAAAATTATTAACGTTTGGCGGAAGGCCGGCCATCTCTTTTATTATTTACATGTAAAAATATCATAGGTTTAATGTACACTGTCGTAGAGTCAAACGTTGATCCTAGCTGAAGTTTGACTCTGCTGTGACGCAAAATTGAGGGTGGGGAGGAGATATAGATCCAAGTACGAGGGTTAAATAATCAAAATTGAGTGAGGTTGGCCTAAATGATCAATTCTTAGAGGTTCTTGTTATAGAGAAAATGCACCCTCTTCTGTGCACCCCTTGAATGTGAGGCACCGCTAGTCTCTTACAAAAGATCTGATTTAAGCCTGAAGTGCAGTCAACAACTGGTCTCTCAGGAAAAGTCAACGAGGGCATCATAGTCAGGAGAGATTTTAGAAACATCGAGCCAAAAGTTGATGTGACTCTGAAAGGTGTATCCAAATTGACGATATGTTCGGCAAGGCTGAATTCTGGCATGTCTGAATTTGAATCGGTTAAAGTATGGGGTCATGTTATATGTCGCCAGTAACTCCGATTTTAAGGTCGAATAATCACTTGTTGCCTCCGAGGGGAGTGATATGATCATATCTCGGAGTTAGGAAGTATGCGAGGGCAACAATTGAGCCACTTCATCTGCCTCGATGTTCCAATGGTTGATTTCAAAGCATTTCTTGTAATGAATTTTAAATTGTCCAAAATTCTCGCCTTCCTTGAAAACCAGAAGCTTAACAAACGTGGTAGGGGGAGCTTCGGACCTCAGGCTGATGGACAGTCTCGTTCCTAGTCCTACCCATTTCAAGGGTAGAACGAAGTCGATACCCGAGTGATAGATTGTCCGTATCTATCGTCTATCGGAAGGGAACTCTAGCCTTAGGTACGAGCGATTCCGTGTAGAGAGGTGACGCATCGCGTTCGTAAATGGAAGGCGTTGGTTGGCGGAGCAGGGCGTACGAGACTGTACGTGGCTGCTAACTAAGACGGGGCTGTATGGTAATAATTTCTCAAAGCTTTTCCTGAAGCATTTTTACTGCCTCGGCGGAAGCGGGTCAACAGAGGCCGCCAAATGGGGCACCAGGATTTCATTAGACTTAGTGCGCCAGGGGGGAGGGAATATTTTCAAGGAGTATCACAGGCTCGTGCAAAAGGCCTCGACGCCGTAGGTCTGGCGCTAATCAGGCGATATGACGGGGGAGAAGGCGAACCGAACACGGATCACACGGCCGCGTGGTCCCTTGGGCCTACCTGGGCGTACAGGTGCATCTTTTTTCATGTGCCACGTGTAGAAGCTGAGTTGAAGAGGGGGTAACCTTCTTCCTCTGACATACCCTATTATATTTGATCTCTCACACTCCTGTTGTTCATTAGTTTTTGATAACTTATTCTTAATTTGCAGCACAGATTGATGTGTTAATTTATAGTTAGCGTTGTTTTTTTTTCAGCCCATGTGATTTATTCTTATATCGGCTCTTATTTCTCTTCGATTATAGGTCCTGCAATGCAGAAGTTACCTCTTTCCATTTCTCGGGCGGCTCGAGAAATGGTCAGCCTGTCCTATTCTCTTCATCCGAAGGATGGTCTCAAGATATTCGATATAACATTTTTGCCTGGCTATGATGTATTTAATTTATCGGTTTTAAATTGCTCCTTCTTGAATTTCGACATGGTCCTAACTATTCACTTTTAATCCTGCCAGTTATTATCAGTTCCTTTATTTTGTATTCTTTTGTATCCTTCCTTATCTTTGCTCTCTTTGCTGCAACGTTTATCGGGGTTGTTAGAAAAAACAACATAGGTTTTCCATGCTATTATAAATTTTTACCTTGGTTGTGTTTAATAATTTTAGTTGAAATGATGTATAGAGGTTGGGACCGTTCCTGGTAACACGTTGTTCGATGTGTTTTTATAACTTTGACTTTTCAAAGTTAGGGAAAGAAAGCATGGTGCCCTCGTTATAGTCCATGGTGCCCTCGTTATAGTGTATATTAATGTTTTATTCAGCTAATATATATGCTCTCTTTCTTCGTTCATTACGGAGGATCCGAAATTAATCCTTACCTGTTTTTATTCTCCACTTGCACTCGTACTCTATTCTTACGTTGCCTATTTCGTTTGCCTTCCTCATTTGATACATAGTGGGTAAATGACTGCACGGAGATCTTATGACTAATCTTACGTCACCTTGAACCTGATATAATCTGACGTCTCATGCATTGGGGGTGGTGGCATCTCCATTGTGTAAATACTGTGGAACATTGGGCTCAGGCATTCACCCTAGAGGGCTCCAAATGTTAATACAAATTACACCCATTGAGATGAATGCGTATCTGCTCGTGATGTAACGCATATAGTTTTTGTAAGCATGGAGGGTAGGCCCAAAAGGTTGAGATAATAGATGAGTCCTATTCGCCTAACCTTATCTGAGGCCTTTTGGACATCCCTTAAGACAACGTATTAGGTTTTGACAATAATCTCTACTAGTAGAACAATAGTTATTTTGTTGCTTCATTTATTTCCAAATCCAGGTTTTCGGTTAGGAGGTAGTCTAGTCTCTTCGGAACGAAAGGTCAGCCTGGTATTTAGGGCATTTTCAAACAATTTAGCTGCCTACGAATTCAAGTAACGATATCGGTGTGAAGATCCAGGGTGAGTCAGGATGCTTCCATAACTCCCCCAAGTCTGAATTCTATTTCTTCTAGCGTGGCACTTGTAAGATTGTTTGGCATATATGTTGAGAATTTATCGTATTTGTTTATGTTTGCATGGGAGTAAACTCACTTTGGGGGAAAAGTATTTCGCGATAGCTTGGCGTCGGGGGAGGGGGCATTCTCAATAGTATACTTATAATACATGTCTGGGTAGCCAGCTCAATATCTGGTTTGGTTGGTGAGTCCTTGCCACAATATGTAAGAAAATCGGGGCTAATCCTATTTAGAATGCCTCTGTTTGTCAGTGCCTCCAGATTACGTCCTGTTGTGTTAGTCTCACCGGTCTAATCCGATAATCGAGTTCTAGCATTTAGGTCCCCAAGGAACACTGTGTAATTATTATATCTAAACACTTTTAAGAATTTATGCACCTATCGGTACCTTCTACGTAGGTGTTGATAACCACTCATGATATTTATGTTGCCAACTTGAGTCTCTAGTCTCCTTCTCGCGCTCCAGGCTGCACGAGATAACCGTCAAGGTTCAGATTGGCTCATGCACAGAAAATTTATCCAGGGAGACTCAGCTTCCCTAAACTATGACGCACTAACGAGGTGAAAGAAAGGGCAAGAGAAATCCATCAAGTAGTCAAATTATATGTGTGCTTTTCAGGAGTTTCTTAGCTTCCACATAGAGTAGTACGAAATATCTTTTTTGGTTAGTTTCAAAAACTTTGAAATAATTTCTTGAAAAGAAAGAAAGAAAAATCTCGCAACCGCCGGTTTCTAGTGGGGGCTAAAGAGAAAGGAGAGGAGGGGGAGATGAAAAAGGGTTTAAAACCAAAGTCAGTAAAAGATAAGAAGTTTATCTCACTTGAACTTATACCAGAGGATAGTGAAATACTTCCATAGGGTTTGGACATACTGATTAATGTGGAATCCGAATCACAACCTGTTTTTACCTTTTCCACTCTACTCCGTTTCTTTTCGTTTTTCTGGTATGTAGTCACACCTTTTTTAGAAATATTGGGTGAGCCGACCAATCTCTGAAATCATTTAGCCTTTCTTCTGCAGCATTTATGCCGTTATGTGTAGGTATTGTGTAGCGACTAGTCACATGCTGACTGTCGTGTATGTATTGCATGTTTGTTCTCATGTATTGTGCCTAATGTATTGTAAAGGTTTTTTAACCGTTCATTTTGAATACTTTTCCGTTTAACTACACTATAAAAACTTTGTGTTGTGTACAATAGTACGCAAATTTCCACTCTGCTTCACTTCGTATTGTACACTTTTAGGAATTCTTAGTTACGTTTGGCGTTACCTTCTTAAGGGACTTATTTTGTGTATTTTTTTGTTATGTTTCGTTAGAGTCTTTCACGTTCGGTTAAGCTCCTCAGGACCTGGTTAGTTTCTTAATTGGATGTTACTCTTTAAGTTTTGAACAGTGCTGTTTCTACTATTCCATTTTGAATTCTTATATTAAGGAATTTGGAGTTAAAAGGAGAGTTAACATTTGCTGGTTGTATTCTCTGAAAATGTTTGAAAAAGATCGTCCATTTTCCTACAGATGTTTTCATTCTATTTCTGATGGCCATATTGAGCGGTTCGATCTTTGAGTCTCTATGTAGGGATTTCAGGGTTCTTTCTTCGTTTCTTCTGTTGTTATTGATTATGTAGAATGATTTGGATTGAATCTCTTGAGTTCCTGTTACCTTGATTTTGATATGGTGCTAAGGAGGGATGAGAGATTAAATTAACGCCTCCCTTCCTAAAACTAGATTGATTTTTCTTTCGATTTATTTGCTTAAGTCTCTTAATGAAAACAAAAGGCTTAGCACAGTCGTAGTTGTTATTTTTCTTTCTTTAGCTTCTTGAGGTTAACTTTGCCTTCGGATCTTGTTGATAGAGATGTCCTTCTACATCGATATCCTCTAGCTTTTGTCTCGAGTTTGTAGTAAATGTTCTTCTGTTTATTCTTATTCTCCAGTTCGTCTTGAAATTGCTTGTTAACAATTTATAAAGCTGTTGTAAGTATCTGAACTCTTCCATTATTGTATTTGCTGGACTAGTTGACAGATGTCATTCCACCATTTTAGGTTTCATATGTCCGCTATCTAGATCGAATATAACGTGTGACCGCGGCAACCCTCTGCTCGAATCCAGCTTCCAATTCTAACTAGATTCCTTTCTAAACACTAAGTACCAAGTATACTCTTCTATCTTTGCCAGGGTATTCTCTCCAGAGGCCAGCTGTTTGAAGTGATGTGTTAAAGAAATTGTCTGAAAGCCAATACTGAGTCTTCCTGCTTTTATCGTGTTGCCTTGGAACCAGGGCAACACTAACTTCTCTAGACATTTGATGTAGACCTCCAGGAAGATTCAATCCTGTAGAAGCCTCTCCTCGATCTCGGGCTCGTCTTTCTTACTAGTTTTTTAGGGCTTATATAATATCAGGCTGTTTCTTCCATCTGGATAGAGGAAAATATTGACTAATATATATATATATATATATATATATATATATATATATACATATATATATACATATATACTCGTAATTGATTTGTTCCTTGGGAATCTGATATGAGGTAGGAATATGAAGACCCAGGTGATTACACTAATCCGGCCAATAAATGATTAGTGTAATCACCTAGGTCTTCGTATTCTTATTATATATATATATATATATATATATATATATATATATATATATATATATATATATATATATATATATATATATATATATATATATATATATATATATATATATATATATATATATATATTGTCGAGGGCTAGTGAGTGGGTAATCCCAGTCCCACTTCCTTGGAATCTATTTTAATTCCGCACCAGGGTAGTGGGGTAAAGTGTAACCAATACACCTACCGTAGCCACTTTCGGTGAATAAGAATAATCCCCGGTGCTTCTTTTTTGATAAAAATTAAGAAAATAATCCTCTGAATGTGTTTTCACTCAGTAAAAGCCAGTCATGGGTGGACTTATGTAATATCGAGAATTGAGCCGAATCGATTGCTTATCAATTGCCAAAGGATCGTCCAAAAATAGTTAAAACACATAGATATAAAATAAACTTTAATATAAATAAATTGGAAATACAAAATAACATATATATGTATAAATAGGATTAATCTTCGCACTGAATTGGTAAGGCTATGTAATGTCGTGGGGATTACACTTGAAATCTACTTACTCGGATACTTGCGTCTTAATTGCACCCGAAAGAATGAATTGAATAATGCCACGGAATTAAACACTTAATTAATCATTTGTAATACTCGAGTTTATTAGCTCTGGAGGAAAATTTTAGTTAACGATTAGACTGGTGAAGTTAGGGGAGGGGATAATTCATTTTAACGATATTGTTGAGTTCGTAAGTGTTTAGAGGATGACGGTGAATGTCTTCTTCTTCTGACGATGTTCGCACTTAGCTTGGTCCTTCGAGGTTACCGAATGTGTGTGTGTGGTGAAGGGGGGGGGGAATACTAGACCGGTGTCCTGATTTAATAATCCTACGCCGGATCGCGAGGTGAATCAAACTGTGACTCAAATTGGAATTCTTCTCGAAGTGTCCGTTCCGATCATTAGCACCTGGAGTGGGTAGCCAAAAGTGATTGCCTAGCTGCTGCGTCTTGGGTAACCCTTAGAGGGAGGTCTTGTGTAACCTCTGACTCTGAATGGGGTGTCAGCGAGAAGTTTAGCACCTAAAATTACCTTGACGACTACAACAAATTCCCCGAAGTTTCTTCCTTGCAACGGGCGAACTGTTTCCTTTGTGGGACTAGCTTCACACACAACGTAGGTCCAAGGTCTTCTGCCCGACTCCAGGGAGAATTTGCTCTTTTATTTCCCTCAGGAGCTAAAGTCGAGAGAGGGCACCGGATTTAAATAAAATTCTTATTAACGCGTCGTCCGCCAGGACATGCAAAACATTCACACCTCGGCGCCATCCGAGCTTTCCTCGTCTCAACTCGCAGGTTTATGACGGCGCGAAGAAACTCGGTACTTCTTCGGTTGGCAGATGTTTTTTGAGGCACACATTTTCTTGTGTGTCCGGCCGCGAATTTGGTTATTCCAAAGGCGTGAAATGGGGTGAAAGGGGATTCGATACGAAAAGGTGAATTTGGAATAAGGGGGCGGGGGGACACGAAGCTGTGTCGGTGTTTTTATGTATGTACTAATGCATGGAGGTATTTGACTTCTACATCCCTACCCGTTTTAGAAGACATTATTCGGACGTGTAACTAGGAATAATGTATACCTTCAACATTGGCTACACGAACAATACGAAGAAGAAAAAAAACGGGAATTCAACGAATACAGGAACAACATAAAATAATCATGACGGTAAAAGAACAAACGGATTACCGGTCATATACAGGAAACTCTTGAATAATTAAGAGCTGATGTCTAAGTACAAAAAATAAATGATTATATTCGATACATTAATCCGGGTAGTATAACATAAGAATCTCATGCAAAAAAAGGAAAACAATCTAAAATTAATCACGACAGTTATAGAGCATGTCAGATTATAAATTTCACAAATTTAATGTATTAATAATTAGTAGGTGGACACTAAAACTTTATCCAAAACTACATGGCTATAATACAGATTATTTACAAAGACTCACTGGGCTCGTCTACCGGGTTCCTAGACAAACTATCCGCGAGTACATTAAGAGATCCCTTTAGGTATCGGATATCATATTGATATTTGGATAAGAACAGGGCCTATCGCATGAGTCCTCCATTCTGGCTCTTACAACTTTTTAAGCACGCTAGGGGTTTGTAATCCGTTTCTATGGAGAACGGTCTACCTATCTAATATATGCGGAACTTTTGTACCCCAAATACGATAGCTAAGGCTTCTAGCTCCACAGTGGCATACATCTTTTCCTGATCAAAAAGCCTCCGACTTGCAAAGGCCACTGGGAACGGCACTTCTGCCTCGTATTGCAACAAAGCGCATCCAATTCCAAGATGAGATGCGTTGGTCCGGATGACGAATTTCTTCTCGGGATTAGGTAAGTGCAGGATAGGGGCAGTCACTAGTTTCTGTTTGAGCCCGTCGAAACTGCCAATAGCCATAGGGTTCCACTTAATAGGGTCTGAAGATTTCTTTTTAAGCAGGTCATTTAAGGGGAAGGCGACGGATGCAAAATGGGGGACAAAACGACGATAGAAGGAAGCTGCTACTAAAAAGGATTGGAGTTGCTTCTTCGAGATTGGGATCGGCATATCGGTTATTGCTTTTATCTTATCCTTCTGTTGGGATATGCGGTTCTCGCCAATCTTGAACCCTAAATACGCAAAAGTGCTATAAGAAAAATGGCACTTGGAGGGCTTATTTGTTAAGCCGTGAGGCCTAATTTGATCTAAGCGTGAGCAAAGACACCTGAGGTGTTCTTCCTGGGGGAGCCGGGTAAAAGAGAGAGTGAAGAGCCTGTAGTCCCTGTTCATCTCCATACACACGGTATTAACGACGTTCAAGGGAATTCTTGAAAAAAAGGCGTCAATGACTTCTTCCTCGTCGAAAGCAACAATATTATGAATGCATGCTAGCCGGTGGTATTTCTTTAGCATCTTTATATGGTAAAGCTTATTACCCGATGAGGTCTGGATGAGATAGTCGACGGGTCCATGGACTTTTATTACGGGGTACGCTCCTTTTTACTGGGAAAGCAACTTGTTTGTGTTTGTGGGGAGAAGGAGCAAAACTCCGTTTCCGGGTTTTAGCCTTTGTATCAAAATAGGCGCGGTAGTTATCTAAATTGCTCTCCGTATTTTGGACGGCAACTACTGAGCACTGCCTCAGTCTTCTCGCAGATTTAGGACATAAGAGTAGGTGTCCTTAATATCTTCTTCCACACGGGGATTAGTTAGGAGCTCCTTCAAGATACATAATAGGCCTATGACATTTCGTCCGTAAAGGAGCTCGAATGGGGAGAAACCGAGGGTCATATGGGGAATTTAGCGGTACGCAAATAGGGTGACCGGTAAATACCGGTGCCATTCTTGCGGCGGCTCATGGCACAGCTTCTTGAGGACACTCTTCACGGTTGCGTTTAATTCCCCGCACATGCCGTTTGCCGCAGGATGGGAGGGCGTCGTGAAGATGTGCGTAATTTGGAGTAACGCGCTCACGTGTTCCATCAGTTCTGATGTGAACTGTCGGCCTCTAACTGACACCACTTTCTTGAGAATCCCAACTCTTGAAAAGATGGTGATAAGAGCTTCCAATGTGATACTGTCGATTTTTTTAAGTGCGATTGCTTCAGGGAACCGGGTGGCGCAATCGACGAGCGTGAGTACGTATAAATGTCCTTCGGCGGAAAGGGGATATATTAGCCCTATGAGGTCAATAGCAACCCTTGAGAACGGCTCTGCTATAATGAAGGGCTTCTGTAAATGGGCTGGGGCTACTTGTCCCCTAGCTGTAGTCTTTTGACACAGGTCGCAAGTTCTACAGTATTCAGCTATTTATTTTCCTGCTCCGTCCAAAAGAAATATTTGAAAACACCCTGAGACGTTGTGTTATGGCCAAAGTGACCGGTCAATGCATTTTCATGTGCTAGCTGCAATACCTTAGGAACATAGGGGCGTGGAACACAAATAGTCTTGACAAGGGAGCCTACCGCGTCCGGGGAGGCGCGAAATAACAGGGAGTCTTCTACGAGGTACCTCACCTGTCAGTTTCCTCGTACTATCTCGAGGTCACCTCTTCTGGCTTTTTTCCACACGGGTTGGAGGAAAAGGCAGTCCTTTTGGGCCCTGGCGAACTCAGCGTTATTCAACTTATTGAACTCGGGGCTTCACTGGAATTTGAGCGGCGCAAGGGGACGGTTTTCTCGGCCCACCTGTGCTCAGGTGGTGACGGCTTAGGTAATCTCGCTCGAGGAGAGTTGCGTGCTCTGTCCGACCAGCACTGCACATAATTTTATCGGGGCCGCAACCACGCTAGCTCAACCAGTGAAATAGCGGCACTCTACATGGCACCGGATGACAGAGAACCTGTTAGTGCGTACCAAATGTTGTGCACTACCGCAAATTTCTGATGCTGGAGTTTTACGAAGGGGGGGGAGAGTAGCTTATCTGACACTACGATACAAGTACAACCGGTATCCCTAACTAAAGTAAACACTTTGCACCCATTAATCGAACCAGTTTCAAACTTGAGTCCACCAGGAGAACTCTTATTGAATAAGAAGTTGACCTGGTGTTCCTAATCTGAAGTGGCTGCAAGTTGCGGGGTAGCTACGGCGGTTTTCTCTGGAAAAAGGGTGGCAGTCACTTGATGTATCTGCTGCCTTGGAAAGGGATAGAGCCTTGAATTTTGCGGACACTTGGATTTTATGTGCCCCGGGGCTCCGCAAGAGTAACACGTGATCGGAGTACTCCTGAAGGTGTTGTTTGATTGTGTGTTAAAAACAGGGGGTTTTCAGTCTTCTGGGGTCTTCTGGGATTTGTTCTTGGGCTTAAAAGGGGGAGCAACTTTTACAAACTGAGAGGGTTTCTCATGTGGGTGTCATCCGTACCCAAACTTGTTCTTGGGGGAAGGGAGGTTACGTTTTCTGCTTTCCTTCGGGTATAAAGGATGATTTGAAGCGTGAAGGTCCGCTTGATCGAGGCAATCCTGGAATGTGGAGGCCCTTCGGTATTGAACGAAGGCTCTAATCACTTGTGGGAGTGTACTTAATAATTTATCCCTTAAAATAAAGTCGATAATTGCCTCGTAGTCTATTTCAACTTTAGCTAAGTCCAGCCAGAATTGCAGATTCCTCCTTATGATGAATCCAAATTGTCTGTATGTTTGTCCTGTTTGGAGTTTAGTTGACTTGAACTTCGTTCTATAAAACTGGGGGTTAAGTTAATAGCAAAAATAAATCATGTTTTTAAGGTGGAATAATCGATTGTTGCTTCATGCGGCAATGCGATAAAAATCTCTCTCAGGTAAGGGGAGAGCAAGGGGAGAAGGCGACTTACTCCATCGGCTTCAATATCCCATCCATTTACTTTTAATATTTTTTCCAAATGCGTTAGGTACGTAATGAATTCCTCATTTTTACAATGGGGGGTTAGTTTGAGTGCAAGGGCTTGAGGTTGTTGACCCCGAGAACCAATTGAACTTAGTTCCACTTGATCTCTGCTTAATTCGCGTTCGTGTTGGCGAATTCTTTCTAATTCTTCGAGTTGTAGTTTTTCCCTTTACAAATCTTCCTTCCCTTTTTGCTTTTCTCTCTTTCCTTCTCTTCCATACCTTTGTTTATTTTGAACGTACTCAATGAGTTCTTCACCTTCCAGTCAGAGTGTTTATTCCCTACTTGCGGAATATTTCGAACGATGTGGAAGCCATTTTATCGATCCAAAGATAAGAGTATGCACTGGGAGAGTTACTATAGCGTAACGTTTTTTAAAAAGGGGGTTATTATAGTTTCCTACCAAATCGTGGTAGACAAGAGAAAACAATTAATAAAAAAAGCAAGATTAGATAATCACCCTAACCTAACTATTTATTTATTTTTTTTGTAGCCAAAAACAAGAATTGCTGTTAATGTTTGAGTATTTGGACTAATTTGGATGTTGGCAATTGTTTTATTAAAGTTTTGAGATGCACACAACTTCATAGATATTGCTTTTAGTGATAACCTCACACACCTGATACCACTTATAGATGTCGAGTGTTAGTGAGTGGGTAATACCACTCTCACTTTCTTGGCATCTATTTTAACTCCACACCAGGGTAAAGTGGGGTGAAGTGTAGCCAATACACCTACCGTAGCCACTTCCGGTGAATAAGAATAACCCCCGGTGCTTCCCTTTTGTTAAAAATCAAGATAATTATTCCCTGAGTGTATTTTCACTAAGTAAAAGCTAGTCACGGGTGAACTTATGTAATATCGAGAATTGAGCCGAGTGGATTGCTTATCAATTGCCAAAGGATCGTCCAAAATAGTTAAAACACACAGATATATAAATAAACTTTGATATACATAAATTGGAAATATGAAATAGCATATATTTGTATAAATAGGATTAATCTTCACACTGAATTGGTAAGGCTATATATAATGTCGTGGGGATTACACTTGAAATTTACTTACTAGGATGCTTGCGCCTTAATTGCACCCGACAGAATGAATTGAATAATACCACGGAAATAAGCACTCAATTAATCACTTGTAATACTCGAGGTTATGAGCTCGGGAGGGAAATTTTAGTTAACGATTATACTGGTGGAGTTAGGGGAGGGGATAATTCATTTTAACGATATCGTTGAGTTCTTAAGTATTTGGAGAATGACGGTGAATGTCTTCTTCTGACGATGTTCGCACTTAGCTCGGTTCTTCAAGGTTACCGAATGTGTGTGTGTGGGGGGGGTGGGGAAGAATCCTAGACCGGTGTCCTGATATAATAATCCTCGGCCGGATCGCGAGGCGAGTCAAACTGTGACTCAAATCGGAATTCTTATTCTTGAAGTGTCCGTTCTGATCATTGGCACCTAGAGTGGGTAGCCAAAAGTGATTGCCTAGCTGCTGCGTCTTGGGTAACCCTCAGAGGGAGGTCTTGTGTAACCTCTGACTCTGAATGGGGTGTCAGCGAGAAGTTTAGCACCTAAAAGTACCGTGACGGCTACAACAAATTCCCTGAGGTTTCTTCCTTGGAACGGGCGAACTGTTTCCTTTGTTGGACTAGCTCCACACACAACGTAGGTCCAAGATCTTTTGCCTGACTCCAGGGAGAATTTCCTCTTTTATTTCCCTCAAGAGCTAAGATCGAGAAAGAGCACCGGATTCTCATAAAATTCTTATCGTCGCACGAAAAGACCTTTCGTCTGCCGCCAGGAAATGCCAAACATTCACACCTCGGCGACATCCGAGCTTTCCTCATCTCAAGTCGCAGGTTTATGACAGCGCAAGAAACTCGGTCCTTCGTCGGCTGGCAGGTTTCTTTTGAGACACACATTTTCCTGTGTGTCCGGCTGCGAATTTGGTTATTTCAAAGGTGCAAAAAGTGGTGAAGCGAATTCAATGCGAAAAGGAGAATTTGGAATAAGGTAGGGAGACACGCAGCTGTGTCAGTATATTTATGTATGTAGGTACTAATGCATGGAGATATTTAGACTTCTACATATATATATATATATATATATATTTATATATATATATATATATATATATTTATATATATATACTAGACAAGCCCAAACGAAAAAAAAATCGCTGTACAAATTAGCAGCAAAATATAATAATATTTATTAGTGCCACAACGAATGTTAGTTTCATACATATTAATAATATTTGAAAAATATGAAAAATAGTTAAATATTAATGGATTTATTTCTTTTTCAGAGTACGTATTACCTAAATGTAAATTAATAGTGGTATTATGTTAACGGCTATATTAAGTGCATTCTAAGTTTCATTATCATCCTATAACCTGTAGTGTTATAGAGTAGATAAAAAGGACAAAAAAACCTAACATGTAGTCTTGTAGGCGCTCTGGTGGCGCGTTTTATCGTATTGGAAGCACATCCCTTACCAATTGGCATTAGTAATGCCCTACTCAGTGTTTTGTGAACCAGTGAAGAGTGAGCATTGTTTCAGTGTCTATCTCTGTTTAACAAAGTCTTTCTGGAATATAATTAACATGTCAAGTTCAATTATAACAAAAAGTAAAACAGAAGTATTGCATATTGGAGAAATAATTGATGCAATACAAATCACAAAACTTCCATCCAATGGTGAGATGATATTAAGACGGCTTTTCTCCTTAACAGAATGTAAAAATAATGTAAAAGAGGCCTGTAGCATTGTATATTCATAAATATATGAAATATGGGACAAAGCAAAATACCAACTAGAGACAAACAGCATGTGGTTACAAAGATTCAGAAGAAATATGAGCAATTTAGAACCATCCCAAAATCAAAGTAAAGGCGAGATCAAACTCAAATATAAAAGGAAACTTCATTCTAATAATCTTTAAATCAAATGTTTGATATAGCTCATGCTAATGCACTAGAAATGATAACCAATGAAGAAGATAGTTCATTTCTACAGGCTCAGATAAAGAAAGGTAGATGAGGCTATATAAGCAGTGTTGACGAGAAAACAGTAAATAATGAAGAGCAAAACGCAAAAGAAGTGAAGAAGAATCGCA
The DNA here is from genome assembly GCA_963969495.1 of Ceratothoa steindachneri. Taxonomy (NCBI): domain Eukaryota; kingdom Metazoa; phylum Arthropoda; class Malacostraca; order Isopoda; family Cymothoidae; genus Ceratothoa; species Ceratothoa steindachneri. The sequence goes on along the minus strand of OZ018323.1, from coordinate 44,139,482 downwards.
GCGAATTGAACGAGAATTACGTAGAAAAGTAAATTTGTCAGTGGTTCAGCTAACAAATAGCTCAAGCCGAGAAAAAAACAGCATTATTTTTTGGTTTCCTGGTTCGTTAATTTCACTAGATTTAGTGCTTTAGTCTTATTTTATAATTGTTGTGTTTTGCTGCTTATCTTCACTGGAATGTCAAGAGTAAGATTTTTAGCCAAATTCAAATTCAATATCTCCGATGATGGAAAGTTCTCATGGAACTATCCTTTTCATACCGTTCTTCTGTAGTATCGTGTTTAGCGTCTCTTTGAAGGTTTCCTATTTTCTGATATTCATGACGTGTGCGTACAGGATACACGTCATTGCCCACGTTGAGGCGTCATTAGCCCCTGTTAGGTGTTTTTTGCCCCCATTATTTCTTTGAAAGAGGCTTTTGCCACTCCTATAGATTTTCTTTCATTTTTTCTATTATTTCTTGCGTTTAAGGCACGCCATTGCCATAGTTCTCTGTAGCCCTGGCCAATTGAGATATTTTTTCTGTCTCCTTACATCCTTTCCAGCATTGTTCCTTTTGTCTACATTCTGAACACATTGCCTCTTTCTGGTTGCATTGTTTGGTGGGGGTGATATTTCATTTGATATTGGTTGAGCATATTCAAATATTTATAAGCTTCTCATGATCAACAGTAAGAGTCCCACATGTGCTATTTTGTTGCTCGTTTCTGACATTGCACACACAATCTTGAATATTCCTGATATTCATATCCTAGTGTTGCTTCTCTCAATTTCTGCTTTGATTTCATTTTTCCTGTGGAAGCCTACCTATAGTTATATTTTGACCTAATAGGCTTCTATTGCCATTATCTGTGGTGGAATTCTTGGTCTAGTCCGATCGATTTGAGCGTTTCTACTCTTTTGATCGCTATTAATTTTAATACGTTATTTTTTGTGTTGCAGATCACGACGTATCGGTTGGCGACATTTATCACCTTTGTCCTGTCTAAATCCTTGCTTGATGTTTCTTAGTGATACAAGGAGGCAATCGAGGCTACTTCCATTCCTATTCTTAAGTGTATCCCTGCCATCGCTTTATTAAAACCAAAGGGTGCCTCTTTTCTTTTCTTGACCTCTTTCTTGATCATTTCTGCGCTGCGCACTCCTCAGCTATATTTGGTTTATAGTATATGGCGAGGTTGACCCGTTTAGGTGAGTGTAAGTACATATAAACAAGACCCAACCAATTCAGCACAACATTACTAAAATAGAGTCTTGTCTTCGATGGTTTACATCTTTGTAAAAGTAGTTATACTTAAACTCTCTTGTTAAAGAGAGTGCTTTAATAGCGAAGTGGTTAGCATGGCTGACCGTTACTCCAATTTATGGAAGGCGGGTTCCTAGACAAGCTACCCATATCCAGGTTAGTTAACTCGTACAATCCGCCCTGGAAGAGGATAAGTGGAATTTTAAACCCGAACCTTTAGACACTTTATAGTAAATGCACCCCAAAACGCTATGAGATTTCACCAACCAAATACAATTCGTCGCCTTAGACGAACTATGCTCAAAGACGCTTTGTGGATCCACGACGGCCCATACATTTTTAAAAGGTTATTTAATATAACAAATCTTGATAAAGAAGGATATAAAATATGGCTACTAATAATGCATTTATATTCAGTGCAATGAGCCTTTACACTGCGCCTATATAACATTGTGAGAAGGCTTGATGGAAGAGATGAGTCTCAAAGGTGCTGAGATAGGCACTAGGAAAGTGAGATAAGCATAGTGTGGCCAGAGGTTCATTCAGCATCTTATGGAGGCAGAAAAATGAACAGTCTCCAATGCATCCAAGAAAATTACGAGGCACATGCATTAAAGGGACATACCGGGATGCAAGACTCTGTGTGTCTGGAAGAGGTTAATTGAAGAATACATGGACGAAAGGGTCAGATATATTTGAAGTACTGTAAATAAAAATATACTTAAAGACTATTTGGAATCAAAGGCGATGCGAGTAAACTTCGAGGAGAAACAGTGCTGAACTGGATAAAAGGCCCTGGCGGGACGAAGAGGAAAAGGATACTGGTAGGGAAAAAAATACAATGACGAGGATGATGAGGAAAATGACACTGTCGAGAAGAAAAAGAAAAAGCACCCAAGTGAGAAGAAAAAGAAAATGGAACCCATGGTAAAGAAAAGGAAAATAAATGGGGGGGGGGGAGACTCTAGCAGCGAGGAAATGGTAAAAAGACACCGATGGAAAAATATAAAGACCACACTGGGAAGAAAACAAAAGTGAATGCTAGTGGCACAAAAGGAAAAATCAATTCTGACTGGGAACAAAGGGAACAAGGTCTGCGGACCAAAAAGTCGCGGGCCCTCACTTAATCTGATTTATGACCTTACGACCTTCAAAACTTTCTATAATTCCCGGAGTAACCTTGGATGGCCTTTTGCAATTATATTATTTGAAAGAAAATGTAAAACAATATAAGATTTTTTAAATTTCGTTAGAATCAGCATAATAGTTATGATGTTATTGCCCACCAATAATTCCCGGGTTACTTTTTAATGGAATTTGAGGATGTGTTTGGTATTTTTAATGTCACTTCATGAATTCAAAAGTGAAATAGATATAATTATTAATATAATAATGGACAGTAAATTCCCTAAGATGACAAAAAAAAGTCAAAGCTTTTAAATAACTAACCAAGTAGAACTAAAATTATATTAAAATAAAAAATAACTAGAATTCCTAAGTAGGGCTGCTAATTTTGAGCACCCCTCATTTATGTAATTAGAACGTTGAAAAGATTAACACACACTAATTACACAGTATATTAGAGAATATTATTGCATAACATAGTATAGCATAGCATAACAGTGCATAGTATAGCACAGCATAGTATAACATAGCATAGTATATTATAGCATTTATAGCATAGTATAGCATAGCACAGAATAGTATAGCATAGCATAGACTAGCCTAGCCTAAAATAACATCGTATCGCTACATACTTTAGCATAACATATTAAGAATAGCCTAGCGTAGTATTGTCTAGCATAGCATAGCCTAGTATAACCTAGCCTAAACTTCCCTAGTATAGCATAGCATATCATAGTATAACCTACCCTGTTTTTGCCTAGCGTAGCCAAGCCTAGCCAAAACATAAGATAGCCTAGCCTAAAATAGAATAGCCTAGCTGTGCCCGGCCTAACCTATCCTAGCTTAGTTTAATCTAGCTAGCCTAGTAAAACTTAACATAGTATGCGTACTTTATCCTACCTTAGCTTAGTATTTTTAATGTCACTTCATGAATTCAAAAGTGAAATAGATATAATTATTAATATATAGTATTAATTAGTATTAATATAGTATAGCCTAGCTTAGCCTAGCCTAGTATAACCTTGCCTAGCGTAGCATTGCCTAGTGTTGCCTAGCTTACTATAACCTAGCCTAACCAGCTATGGCTTAGCATTGCATGCCCGAGCCTAGCCTAGCATCGCCTAGAGTAGCCTAGTTTAGTATAGCCGAGCTAGAATAAGCCTTTATAGCCTAGCCAATATATCCTTGCATACGGTAGCCTCGCCTAGCCTAGTATACTATAGGATAGCTTGGTATAGCTTATCCTAGCATAACCACATCTAACATAATATAGCCAAGCGTATCATATTATAGCTTAGCATAGTATATCCTAGCCTAGTATAGCATAGCATACCCTAAACTAGAATAACCTTGCATAGGTTAGCCTATTATAGCCTTGGTTAGCTAGTCCATCGTAGCCTAACATAGTATTACCTAGCATAGCCTAGCATAGCTCTCCCTAGCCTATTATAATTTAGCCTACCCTAGCATAGCATAGTATAGCCCTGTCCAGCTTACTATAGCTTACCATAGCAAGCCTAGCATAGTATAACCTAGCCTAGCATTAACTATCTTAGAAAAGTATAGCCTATAATATCCTATTATAACCTATTCAAGCATAGTTTAGTATTATTTAGCCTAACATATTATATGCTATCCTAGCATATCATTTTATAGCGTAAATTAGCAAAGTATATCTTACCCTTGTACATTATATCTTAGCATAGCTTAGCATCGTATAGCGTAGTCTAGTATAGCATATTCTAGGCCTTATTAGCAGAGTATAGCATATTATAGCCTCGTCTAGTCTAGCGAGCATCGGCCGAATAATTATGATGTTATTGCCAAAACAAAATAATTCGCGGGATAACCTTGGGAAGACTTTGGCAATTATATCATTTGAAAGAGAATGTAAAACAACATAAGAGTTTCGAATATTGCTAGAACCGGCCAAATAGTTATGATTTTATTGCCAAAACAATGTAGTTCCTGAGCTAACCTTGGGAGGACTTCAACAATTATATCTTTTAAAGGAGAATGTAAAACAACATAAGCTTTTTAAATTTCGTTAGAATCGGCTGAATAGTTTTGATGTTATTACAAAAACAAAAGAAATAGCAAAACGGGGACCGACCGACCGATGGCCTACTGAGATGTAAAGTCGCTCGCGACTAGACTCGCACGCGACTAAAAAGAACATTGGCGGCAACGTAACTTTAAAAGAACCCCGGGGGAAGAAAACGAAAAAGGAACCTGGTGGGGAAGTAATGGAAAAGGCACCGAGCGGAGAAATGAATGTAAACGGACAAATGTGTGAAACAGAGGATAAAGGAACGTGAAAATGAAAGAAATCCTGATAGGAAATAAACGGAAAAGGGACCCTGACGAGGAAGAAAATAAAATAATCCCCTGGGGCGAAGAAAGAGAAAAGTACCATAGCAGTAAACAAAATTTAAAAATCCCTGGGGAAGAAACCGAAAAAAAGACAGTGGTGGGGAATAAAACGAAAATGACTTTAGTGGAAAATGAAATTTGTGCGAACCTCGGAGGAAGGAAAAGATAAGATGACCACGGTGAGAAGAAAAGGAAAAGGGAAACGTGGGGGTGAGAAAAGAAAAATGGACCCCGCGATGAAGAAAATTAAATAGAATTAAGGCAGGGGGAAAAGGAAGTAGAGGTAAAAGGACAACGGTGCGAATAAAAAGAAAAAGGATCTTATCAGAGAAGAAAAGGAAAAACGACCAATGAGGAAGTTTAGGAAGAACGACCGTAACGATGAAGAAAAGTAAAAAGGATCCGAGCGAGAGGTAAAGATAATAAGACCCCGTTGCGAAGAAAAGGAAAATGCACCCTGACGAGAAGAAACGGAAAATGGACCCTAGCCATGAAGAATATGAAATAGGACCCTGCGGCAAAGAAATCAAAAAAGGACAGAGCGTGATAGAAAATTTTAAAAGAACCTCGTGGGAAAAAAACAGAAAAAGGACCCTGACAGGGAAGCAAAGAAAAATGGGCCCTGGGGAGGAATAAAAAGGAAAATGACCCTAACAGGAAAGACAATTTCCAAGAATCCGAGCGATGAAACCGAAAAAGAACCCTGTCGAGAGAAAAAAGGAAACTGGACCCTGACGAGGAAGAAAATGAAATATTAACTATGGCAGGGAAGAGAGAGAAAAAGGACCAGAGAGTGGAATTAAAAGTAAAAGACACCGATGCGATTAAAAGGAAAAATCCTGTCAGGTAAGTAGAAGAGGAAGGAACCTTCAGGGGAGAAGAAAAATGGACTCTGGCGAGGAAGCAACTGAAAAAGGACCCTGAATGGGTAGAAAGAGAAAAAGGACCCGAGCAAAGAAGTAAAGTTAAAAGAAAAACGGTTCGAGGAAAAGAAAAATGACCTTGACATAAAAAATGGTAAAACATTACCCGTGCGAAGAAAACAAAAATGGACCCTCGCGTGGAAGAAAAGAGAAGAAAGGGAAGAAGGAGAAAAATGAGCCGAGTGGGAAAAAACGGAAAATGAACCAGATCGGGGAAGTAAAGTTAAAAGGATCCTGGTGGGGAGGAAAGAGAAAAATGACCAAGCAAGATATTAGAGTTAAAATAAAACCGGTGTGAAGAATAGTAAAAAGACACTTGTAGAGAAGATAAGAAAAAAGGATCCAGGGAGGAAAAAAAGGTTAAACGACACTAGAGGGGGGAAAGGGAAATAGAATTGGCGAGAAAGAATAGGATAAAGGAACCTGGCGGGTTAAAAAAACAAAAAGGATTTGAGCGGGGAAATAAAGATAAAAAGACCATAGTCCGAAGGAAAGGAAAAAAGGCCACTGGCCGCGAAGTAAATGAAAAGGTCCCCTGTAGGGGAACAAAAGATAAAGGAGCATAGCAAGAAAGAAAGGTCGAAAAAATACGAGGTAAACAAAACGAAAATAAATCCTAGGGGAAGTAAAGGTAAAAGGACCCCGGTTCGAAGAAAAGAAAAAAGGACCCTTCTGGAGCAGAAACCTAAAACTGGCCTAATAAGGAAGAAAATGAATATGACCGTGACGGCGAATAAAGAGAAACGAGAACATAGCGAGGAAGAAAGTTTAAAAGAACAACGAGAGCATAGTGGAAAAGAAAATTTGAAAGAACAACGAGCCTGGCAGGAAAGAAAAGGAAAATGGACGCTGGTGAGGAATAAATGGCAAAAGGACCTTAGCGAAAATATAAGGGAATCACGAGTCGAAGAAAACGGAAATGGACCCTGGCGGTGATGTAAAGTTAAAAGGACCCGTCCGAAAAAAGGAAAAACGGACCCGGGCATGGATAAAACTGGAAATTGACCCCTGCGAGGAATATAATCCAATAGTATCCTAGGGGAGGGGAGTATACAAGGACCCGAGTGTGAAATCAGAGAACACCGGTGCAAAGAAAAAGAAAAATTCCCCCAGCAGAAAAGAAAAGTAAAAAAGGACCAGATAGGAAGAAAAGGCAAAACGACATTTGCTGAGAAGAAAAGGAAAATGAACTCTGAAAATGAAGAAAAGGCAAAGGATCCGAGCGAGGAAGTAAATGTATTAAAACCCATTTGACAGGAAAAATGAAAAAGTACTTTGTCGAGGAAATAAAGTTAAAAGGATCACCGCGCGAAGAAAAGGAAAAAGTACCATGACAGGGATGAAACGGAAAGCGGACTCTGGCAATGAAGAAAATAAAATAGGACACTGGCGGTGAAAAATATATAAAACAAAACGCGGGAAGAAAACGAAAAAAGGCCCATCCAGGGAAATAAAGCAAAATGGACCATGGCGAGAATAAAAGGAAAAAGACCCTGACAGGGAACAAAATTAAAAAGAAACACAACTGGTAAGAAAATGTAAAAGAACCCCGAGGTGAATAAAACGAAAAGCAAGCCTTGCGGGGAAGTAAAGTTAACAGTAATCAGGTACGAAGAAGAGGAAAAAAGCATCCTGTAGTGAAAGTAAAGGCAAATCATCCATGGCGAGGAAGAAAATGGAAAATGACCCTGGTAGGGAAGAAAGAAAAAAAGGACCAGACTGGTGAAGTAAAGGTAAAAAGACACCGGTGCCATAAAAGGAAAAAAGACTCTAGGAGGGAAAATAGGAAGTAGGAATCTGGCGGAGAAGTAAAAGAAAAAGGAACCTGGAAGAAAGAAATGGGAAATAGACCCGAGTATGGAAGAAAGAATTAAAAGGACGCGAGCTAGGAAGTAAGAAAAGGAAAATTCATCCTGGCGTGTAAGAAAATAAAAAGAGACCCTGGTGGGCAAGAAAGCGAAAAAGGACTAGAGTGGTGAAGTAAAGGTAAAGGACAGATGCGAATAAAAGGAAAAAACTCTGATAGGGAGCAAAGAAAAAAGGATCTAGGGAGAAAGAAAAGGAATATGGACCCTGCTGACACAAAAGGAAAATCAAACCTGACGAGTAGGAAAAGGGAAAAGGACCCTAGGGGAAAAGAAGGCGAAAAAGGACCCGATCAGGGAGGTAAAGATAAATGGATCACAGCGTGAAAGACAATGGCCTGGAAGAAAAGGAAAAATAAATCCTGACGCCGAAGAAAAGGAAAAACGACCTTCGTGAGGAAGAAAGAGACAAAAGAACCTAGCAGTAAAGAAATTTAAAAGAAGTCCAAGACGAAGAAAACGATACTAGGCGCTGGCGGGGAAGTAAAGGTAAAATGACCCAGGTGCGAGGACAAGCAAAAAAAGACCCTGATGAAGAAGAAATGGCTAATGTACCCTGGTGAGGATGAAAATTAAAAATGAGCCAAGGGGGAAGTAAAGGTAAAAAAACCCAGGTGCGAAAAAAAGGAATAACGAATAAGCGGGGATGAAATGGAAAATGCACCCTGGCAAAGAATAAAATGAAATAGGAACCTAGTGAGGAAGAAAAGGAAAAAGGACTCTAGCGGAAAATAAATGTGAACTAACAACGGGGTGAAGAGAACGTAAAGGTAACCTGGCGGGAAGAAAAGTAAAAAGGAACAAGGGAGGAAGAAAAGCAAAAGATCCTGGCGGAAAAGAAAAGGAAAATGGACCCTGGTGAGGAAAAAAATGAAAAATTACCCGAGTAAGAAAGTAAAGATAAAAGGACCCCGGTAAGAAGAAAAAAAAAACATTGCAGGCGAGGAATTGAAAGAAAAGGGACACCGGTGCGAATAAGAGGAAATAGGATCCTGGCGTAGAAGAAACGGATAATGGACCCTGGCAAGGATGAAACTTAAATAGGTCTCTGGTGGGGAAGAAATGTTAAAAGAATCCGGACGGGTGTGGGTGATGAAAAAGGAGCCTAGTGTGGATAAAAATAAAATTGACAGGACCGGTAACTAAAGGTACGAGTATATGGACTTTGGTGCGAAGATAAAGATAAAGGATCCTGTCGAGTGAAAGAGAAAAAAGAACCCTAGCGAGAAAGAAAGTTAAAAATCCCCTTAGTGAGGGAGAATAGTTAAAAGGACCCCCGATGCTAAGAAACAACAAATGACCGTGTGAGTGAAGAAGAGGAAAAACAACCCTGGAAACTAATTAAACGAAAAAAGAGCGTGGCTGTGAAGAAAATATAAATGGACCCTGCTGGGAAAGAAAAGGAAAAATGACCATGGGGAGAAGAAATAGAAAATGGGCAACTCCAGGAAGGATTATTTCACCTCCTAGTTAAGGCCTATTTACAAAAGAAAAGTAATGAGATTAAGTCAGGGAAGAACTTTGGATTTTTAATATTTTTTATCTCGAAGGCAGATGTTTCAAGTTGAGGAACTTTCGGAATCAGTTGTTTATACTAACTATTCTTTTTCTCTGAGGCTAAGTAGATATGCAGATCTTAATTTTTCTTTAAGTTCCTATATTTTTCTCTTAGTTCCTTGTTTGTTAGCATGACGGGCATAGTAAATCAATTGTTTTATTTCTTTTGCAGATGACACAAAATTGGGATCTAAGTGATGTTCAGTATTTGTTGATTACCTCAGCAAGAAATTAAATTTAGTATGACCGTACCCATATTTTACTTTAAATGATGTTAAACAATTAAAGGTTGAAGGGTTTTCAATCGACCTAACATAAGTTAAGGACTTGAATTGATGGTCTGTATAATTTCTAAGATAATGATTTTAAGACTATATAAAGTTTTTTAATTACTCATACAATTCTTTCTACTATTCCTAAATTTATTGGAGAGTAGAATACAGTATATTTCCATTGAATGCCATGATGTGTTAGATTTGATTTACAAGATTATTTTGCACCTAATGTTTTCAGATAATTTTCAGCTGCTTTGAAAGTTGATTGATTATCAAAATTTAAGTTATTTCGTAGTCAGTAAGTTACAGATAATTGCTATAGTACTTTGACAAAATTCTTGAGCAGTTAAACTGGTACAAATATGGATACTAGTAATCCTGGTGGTACAAAATGTAAATAAAATCAGATAAACTTTAGGATATTCATTATTCTTATCGTGTACAGAAATTGGACCAACGTAATCCAATTCAGTTGATTCAAATGGCTTTTTAATATATCAATCTTTCCTGAACAAGTGGTTCTACAGTTGGAATTCCTTATGCTATTGGCATAATACCTTTTAGAGTAAAAGTAACCTTTGATTAAATTTTTAACCACTTCTCTTATTGTATAGATTGTAGCATGATTCTTTTATATCAAACCTAGTATAATTACTAAGGCCAAATAAAAAGCTGATGGTAATAAAACTGGATACCTAGCAAAGTATTCAATACTTAACCATATTTGTACCTCCCTATGGCGGTTATGATATCATTTTTATAAAAAAAATAGTTATACATTTTTTAAGAGTATAGGTAAAAAAATAATCCTTTGTCCACTATTTAATTTGGTTAAGGTTTATATTTCCTTCTGAAGATACCTTTGTTGAGCAATTTTGATCAAGTAAATGATGGCTTTTTTTTATGAGTTTGAGGATATTTTCATAAAAAACTATTTTTTTTTCCTGGAGGTGGCATTAATTCTGGTTTATAGTTATGAATCTTATAGTATTTAAGGTTTACACTAAATCTAAAACCCCTTTTGCCCTTTACAAAACCTCTCAAGTTTAAGAATTGGCTCATTTAAGTTCACTTATCGAGGATTTAAAACAAAGAGGTTATTAATTGATTTTGCTACTTTAAAAATCCTGGATCATGTTGATAGAAGTCAAACAATTTATTAAATATTTGAAAGATAGACTTTTGTTGAGTAAATCTCCGGAGATTTACTTTCCCACTATATACTTAAACTCTATTTCATGCTTACTTTTTTCAGTAGCTTCGTAGATATACTTTATTATATTATCTACAAAACAGATTTTAATTTTAGACAAATTTTGAGGAAACCCAATTAATCGCTACCTATGAATCACTAAACTAATAGGCATTAATTCAAAATTGCAGATGTTCCCATTTTCTAGATACGAGTTATTCTTGAGTTTGACTAGATTAATTCAGGGTTTTTATGGTTTACCAAATAGTAGCAAGCTTCATATTCTTAAATGCTACCATCACAAAGTGTGAAGTCCAATTTTCTTGGACTTTTCATTTTCTAATGGGCTATCCTGGAAGAAAAGGAATAAGCACTCTAACAGTGACTCAGAGTTTAAAATGAGAGTAGTGGAAAAATGGAAAACCCCTGGCGGGGAAGAAAAGGAAAATGGATCGTAGCAGGGAAGAAATGCTAAAATTGGGCCGTGGGAGAAACAGAAAAAGGACGCAGGCGGGAACAAAAATGAAACAGGACACTCGTTGGCAAGAATAGGTAAAACAACCTCACTCGGCATTAAAAAGGACCACAGTGGGAAAGAAAATGATAAATGATTCTATCAGGGATGAAAAAGAAATTTGATTCTAGTGGTGACGAAAAGATGAAAGAGACCGCGGTTTGAAAAAATGAAAAAATAACCCTGAAAGAGAATAAAATAAAAAAGAATTCTAGCATGGAAGAAAAACTTAAAGTCACCGTTTGGGAGAAGATGAAAAATGCCCCTAACACCACAAAAAGTACCATGGCGGAAAAGATAAAAAGACCTTGACGCGGAAGATTATGTAAAAGACCCCGTTGGATAGGAATAGGAAAAGCATCCTGGCTAGGAAGAAAGGTTTAAGGAGCTTGATTGGAAGAAAAGAATAGATGACCCTTTCTGGGCATAAAAGGTAAAAAGAACTTGACGGCTAGAAAATGAAAAAGGAACAAAGCTGTCTAGGAAAAGGATAAGAACACTGAAGTGGAAAAAATGTAAAAATACAGTGGCACTTAAGAAAAGAAAAAAGCCCCCTGGTGGCAAGAAAAGGGAAGTAAAGTTTGGCGGGAAAGAAAAAAAAACTCTGATGGAGAAAAAAAGAAAATGACCGTGAGGAAGAAGAAAATAAAAAGAACCATTGCTAGGACAAAAAATTAGAAGGTACCATGTGGGAAGAAATGAAATAGGACCCTGTAAGTAGCAAAAAGAATAAAAATGATCCTGGCGGGGAAGAAATAATATAGAACACGGTGTGAATAAAAGGAAAAAGACCCTGGCAGGGAAGCAAAGATAAAAAACGTATACTAGCAGGAGTGAAATGCTAAAGGAAGCCCAGTTGGAACAAAAGAAAAAAAACGACGTTGGCGATGAATAAAATTTGAAAGGATCTTTGGAAGAAGAGGTAAAAGGACCCTAGCAAGGAATAATATTTCAAAAGGCAGGTTGGAAAAAGTGGACCCTGGCACGGAAGAAAAGGGTAAAACACCCTTTATGTGTATAAAATGTATGAGGACCCGTTCGAGAAATAAAATAACAACGTCGATGGCGGGGAAAAAAGAAAAACACCGAAGGAAAAGAAACGGTAAAAGGATCTGGTGGTTAACAAAACCAAAAAAAGACTGGTTTTAAAGAAAATTTAAGGTTACAACGATGTAAATAAAAAGAAAATAAACCTTACTTGGGAAGAAAATTTAAAAGGTCGACGATGAGGAAAAAGAATAGGGATCCTGGTAGAAAAGAAAGGTTGTAGAACCATACCAGTGCATAAATGTAAAAGGACCTCGGTGAGAAGAAAAGGAAAAATGACCCTGGTGGAAAATAAAAAGAATAAGTCCTCTGGCTAAGGAAAAAAAGAAAAATATGGCTCTGTTAAGAAAAAGAGATGAAAGGAGAGTGTTGACGAAGTAAAGGATAAAAAACATGACGTAGAAGAAAAAAAGCACCATGTAGATAAGAAAAGTAAATGTCGTCGTTATAGAAAGAAAAGCAAAAAGGATCCTAGCGTTGAAGAAAAGTACAAGGATCTTTATGTTGAACAAACAGAAAAATATTAAATTAATCAAGGGTAAAGAATAGGAAGAGGATTCTCTTGGGAAGAAAAGTAAACTTGGCACTATTAGAGAAGAAAAGTTGAAAGCACTACGTTTGGAATATAAGTTAAATAAATCCTAGCGGGTAAGAAAACGTACAAAGACCCCTAAAAAGTTAATGTCCCTGAGGGGAAGAAGAAAGGTTTAAAGGAGCCAAGGGGAACAAAAGGAAAAGGAACTTGGTGGGAAGATAAGAAAAAGGACCTTGGTGGAAACGAAAGGAAAAATGACACTAGTGGAATAAATTATATAAGGAAAACAGTGAGAATAAAAAGAAAATGTACTGTGACGGGGATAAAATAGCAAAGCGACTCTTTGGAAAAAAGTAAAAAGGCGAATGATCAAGAAACCTAGCAGGGAAGAAAAGATAAAAGGACACAGGTCGGAAGAAAGGAAAAATGACACTGACGGAAAATAGAAGGAAAAAGGACCCTAGCTGGGAAGAAAAGCGAAAAAGATCGCGGTAGAAAGAAAAGGAAAGAAATTATCATGGGAGGAAAGAAAAGGAAAATGATCCTTTCAAGAAGAAAATGAAAAGGTATTCTAGCGGCGAAGAAAAGGTAAAAGCATTCCGTTTTGAAGAAATAAAAAAAATCTTGCGTGAAATAAAACGAAAGAGGACCATGACTGAGAAGACAGTGAAAAGGAATCGTAACTGGAAATGGAAGCTAAAAGTAGCCAAATTTTAAGAAAAGGCAAAACGAGCTTGATTGGGAGAAAAACCAAAATACTGCGGTGGGAACAAAAAGAAAAAAGCCCCTTTGGGGATTAAAAGCAAAAAGGACCTTGAGAATGGAAAAAAGGTACATGGCTTGGAAGAAAAGGAATAAGGACACTATAGGGGAATAAGATAAAAATAGATACTGCGAGGAAGAAGAATTATATGGTCCCCAGTTGGAAGAAATTAAAAGAACCCTTGCTGGTAAGAAAATGAAAAACGAGCCTGTTTCGAAGAAAGGAAAAAATATCATGATCAGAAAAAGGAAAGAGACCTAGTTTGGCCTAAACTAACAAAAGCTTCCAGGGGAGAAGACGAGTTAAAGTTCTCATAAGGGAGTAAAAAGAAAAATTACTCTTGTGGGAAGAAAATGAAAAATGGATCTAGGAGGGGTTAAAAGGATAAAGAACCCTGACAAGGACGAAATGTTAGAACGACTATGGCAGGGAAGAAAAAGTAAAAATACTCTGAAGGAAAGAAAAGAATAAGTCCCTGTTTGTCAAGTAAAAGATCAAGGAGCCTAGATATTAAGAAATGGAAATATAAGAAAAAAGTAAGATAGAGGAAACAAAGAGTAAAATGTCCCCCTTGCGAAGAGAAGAATAAAAACTCTACATGCGAAGAAAATCAAAAAGAGCCCATGGGAAAATAGGGGAGAGAACCCAAGTGTGGAAATAAGCTAAAGGGTGCCCGTTTGTAATAAAGGGAAAAAGTACAATGAGCAGGAGGAAAAGTAAAAAGTACTTAAGCTGGAAAGAAAAGGTAAAAAAATACCGGTTTGAAGAAATAGTAAAATGAGTTTAGTTGGGAAGAAAAGGAAAATGGACCATTGCTGGGTGGGGAAATTCAAAGCCCCCCGGAGTGGGATAAAGGAAAGAGGACGCTGTTGGAGAAAAAAGGATTAAGGATGACCACGGTTGGAAGAAAAGGATAAATTACTCTGGCAGGAAGAAAAGGAAAACTGGAATTTAGTGGTGAAGAAAAAATAAAAGATATACCTTTTATGAAGAAATGAAAAGAAATATATCTTGGAGGAGCTTAAATGAAAAAAGACGATGGCTACGAAGAAATGGAGTCAGGTGAGGAATAAAAGTTACAATACCTCCGGTGCAAAGAAAAAGAATATAAATCCTTTAGGGAACGAAATTTATAAAATTAAACTGGCGATTAAGAAAAAAAGAGGATCCCCGCCCGCCAAAAGAGGAAAAAAATACCCCAGTATGGAGAAAAAGTAAACTGACTATAGCTTGGAATAAGAATTGTAATTACCCGGTTGTAAGAGAAAAGAATAAGGACCTTAGGGTTAAGAAAATTAAAAGAACTATCGCGGTGAAAAAAAGGTTAAAATTACCTAGTAGATGAAGAGAAAAAGTGTCCCTGGTGAAAAAAATGAAAAAGGAAGCTTACGGATTTGCAAATGACAATGGAGCCCAGATTGGAAGAAAAGGAAAGGGAAATTAGCGTCTAAGAAAGGAAAGAGGCACATGTCATGAAAGAAAACGAAAAAAACCCAGGCGGGCAAGAAAGGGAAAAAGAACTCTCCACCTGAATAACGGAAAAAAATATCTGGCATGAAAGAAGGCAAAATGAACCCAGCGGGTAATAAAAGTTAAAAAGACCACAGTAAAAAGAATAGGAAAAAGATATTAGCACAGAAGAAAATAAAAGGGACCCTAAAGGAGGAAAAAAGCTTAAATATACTTCGGTGGGAACAAAAGGAAAACGGTCCTTTGCGAAAAATGGCGCTGGCATGGAATGAAATGTTAAAAGGATACCGGTGATAATAAAATGAAAAGGTACTCTGTTGGGGATAGAATAGCAAAACGACTCTTTATGATGAGGGTTAAAAAGACCCTGGCAGGAAATGTGAAACTACCCCTTTGGGAAGAAATATCTGTAACAAAACGCTACAGCTACATTTGTCAAAACGGTTAGTATTTAATGCATAAGGTTTCGTTCCGTTGCTTAAATTCTATACATTGTTCTGTTCCCATTTGTTATTTTTTCAATCTTCTATTTCGACGAGTATCTAGAATCTAGATCATCCTTAATTGTCCATCAAACATTCAGAATGTTTGAGGTTACCTATAGCTAATACACTCTTATACTCCTTTGAATTTCTATGAATAAATAGAGAAGAAACTTTTGCTCGTTGTTATCCACGATGTTTTTCGTTAACTCTCACCTCTGATATCAAGGAAATGTTTGACAGATTCGAGTCAATAAATTCTTTTGAGATCAGTGAAGAGAGAATCTTACACTGATATAGTAAGAATTTCAAGATTATTTAGATATTAATCAGCTAAATCAGTTATGAACCGACAAGTTACTTTGCTAATGGAATATCCGAAACTTTTACATAGCAAATATATATTTAACGAAAGATCTATTATTTCCCGGCAACTCTCATTAATATTTCTTCGAAATAACGATTAAGAGTTTTTTTTCGATATAATCGCATCTTTGCTTTCACAATTTCTCTAGTCTTTGGGAATCAATATTATTGAAATTGATTTGTTTTGTTTAGAGTATGCTTGCAAATTATTTTTTACTTAACCTTACTTCTTTTTTCCAAGTAAATTAATAAAAACTATTTTTAAACAGTGTCTCATTTACTTGTTTACTGATTTAGTTAAACGAACAAAATCGCCAGAAGAGAGCCAAGCAAATATGTCCAGATCTGAAAATGTTATCATCTCTTAATTAATGAAATTAATGGTGTCATTAGAACAAGATTATCAACTTTGAAATTTTTATAAAAGTGGATAATGATAAAATATATGAACATATAATTAGTAAAAAAAACAATAACTCGATGTGTAATCTTTAATAAAATGAACTAGAATAGTGAAATTAAAAGTTTATAAACAAGACACTTCTTATGGCTTAAAAGAAAACATAATGCTACGCTAGCCTATATTTAGTACGGGTCGATTAAATATTTATCACGAATTCCTGTTTTGGGGATTCTTACCTAAACTCTTACATTCTTTAACAACTTCAGTGTTTAGTAAAATATGACTACTGAGACGTATGAAAAGAAACCACGAGAAAATCTATAGAATTTGAGCTCGCCTTCTAAATAAAATAAGAGTTACTTGAAGCAATATTGAGGGTAGAGATTAGGCATTAGTTCAAATGTTATAAATTTTCTAACGGATTCTATTTTCAAATGTCAGGCTCCTATAAATTAGTGATCTGCTCTCTCACTAATTCGATGTTGTCTCAGTAGTTATGATTTTCTCTCATATGAAGTTTTCAATATTTATAAATCCTGCAAATTGCTCATACACTAGTATCTTAGAAATATTAAGTTGAAAGGTAGTATGTGGTTTTTGATACGAATTGCGCAAACCAGGATTCTTGGTTTACATTTCATCAACCCACAATGTTTATGGCTGATGAGGGACTAATGAAGTATACTGAGGAGAAAATTATTTCTTCTATGATTAATGATAAAGTTAACTCTAGGGTGTGCAGTTGTGTCTTATATTATCTTCTAAAACTTAATGATTTCCTCGTCAACATAGGTTCTATTCCATTATTCTATCTCTAAGGTCTAATGATATATGACAGTTCAAAATTTGACAAATATTAGTGGTAGCCCTCTATATCACTTATACATCAAGCACAATAGTTCACTCTGTTTTGGGCTGATTTTGTATCTTTTAAAAGTGCACGATTTTGCAATCTTGGAATATTTTCTTTCTATCGACTCCATTGCTTTAGCTTCCCGTTAACTACGGAAAGTTGGTTAAAACCCACCGAGTAAATTAAAATAGGATTGTAGTTACCGTAGACTTTTGAGGCGAGAGTTTCCATAAACACGCATATCGAGGTATTTGGGTACTAGAACAGAGATTGATTAACTAAACCTCTTGGATGGAAATCTTTCTATAAAGTAAACATACAGAAAATATAGTTCATGTGGGCTTTACAGGTTTTAATAACAATATCTACTTATATTTAATAACTTTTTCAAGTATGGTTTTCTATTTATAGTGAAAAGTATCGACAACATCAATCGTACATCGTTGGAAAGGTAAAATTCTCTAAAGAAAGTGGAGAAGATAGAAGGAAGGAAAACTTTAGGGTCGTGGCTGGGAAGGCACACATGGTTCATCGGTTCCGTTAGATCAAGAATCGTCTAAATGTCAGTACCATTATGATGGTACATGATACAACTCACAGCATCTTTGGATACATCAAAAATTGAAATTGATTTTAGCGTAGGATCTAAACCCTCCGGTACGATAGTATACTTAAGGGCTATGTATCAGAAGCTGCAAAGTTGCATATTATCGAGAATCCATATAAAGGATTAATACCACCTAATTTGATTGTCCCCAATGTATTATCCCCTCATACATGATCAAACTTGCTTAATTTTCTAGCCACTAGCTAAGCAACGTGCATGTGCACTGCAGGCATGTGTATTTAGCTCTATCACAGATATTATTGAGTAATAAAAATTGCAATATATCTCTAAAAACTGTGTTTCTGAACTAAGTACAATTAAAAGCCACATCTACAAGGCAATACTAAAACGCTCCGAGTGATAAAATTTTATTATCACCACCAATTATCTCCCAGACTCAGCATCAGCATTGTTAATTTGACTGATTATGAACAAGGATTTTACATCCCTATTATAATGATATCTATCGTGCTCGTTCTTCCCTTTTTTGTCGTTTCACACAATCTGCCAAATAAGGCGGTTAAGCCGCGTTCCAGCCAAATATGCGCCGTAAAATCGTTGTGTTCCCACAGAAATCTGGGGCGTGAATTTGTACGGCTCTCCTTATAGCTGTTAGCCAGATTATAGATGAGAGTTTGGAAGAAACAAGATTCAGATTTGTATATCTGCTTGGTCCCATTGTTTGATAGTAGGATTACAAGGAGAAGCAAAGGATTTTCAGCCAAAGGATTTCTCTGACGTGGCGAACATTCGAGGAATACGGATAAATAAGAAGGTGAAAACTAATGTAAGCAACTTAGAACAGGTTAGGTTGAATAGCTAAGTGTAAAAGAGTAAATATGATTAATTATATGATTTTTTTTATCATTTAATTCATTTTTTTTACGAGATAGTCAAAATAAAAAGAGTCATTTTAATACTTACAATGTTTTATTTAATTTATTTTATCATAAAATATATAAAACTATACTATTTGTATCATCTTAAATAGTCCTATTGTATTTTATAATGATCATTATTTAATGACATTTGATAAAGCAGTTCCATGTCCAGTCAGTGTCTGTATGCCATCAAGAGGAAGACGAAAACTGTATCTTGTATTAGTCATTAATATATAAATTTTTGAAGCTGCGCATTTTTTTACGAATTTAAAATAGATAATAAGAAACTAAAACATTAAGATCTTTCCTTTTATATATTGTGCATGTATTTGAAACATAATAAAATTGAGCTTACATAAGCTAAGAAACACATTGAAATTGTTAATAAAAGAAAGAATTTTAAAGATGACAAAAATGAATCATGAGACTTTTAATTTTTATAGTAGTGATTTGGGGCTACAAGAAAATGAGAGTGTAGAACATCTCTAGATGATATTCTGCAAGGATGCTGATTACCAGGGATTTCGCTTGAAAACTGGAGTGATGATAGGTTCACAGTCTAAGGCGTTGATTTTCCAGAATGGCTAAAAGGCTAACGTTTTACAGCCATATAGATATTACTCGTTTTGAGACAATTCTAAGAAAACGCCGCAAACATCCACACAATCACGGATAATAACAAAATTTAATGCAATGTTAAATCTTTCTCACAAAGTATAATTATTTTACGTTATTCCTTATATTTAGGAATTGCAAATGTATTATTGGGCATAAAGAAACTACGTCACATTTCGAAACAAATGAGAGAAGATGATAGTTATGTAATAAGTTATTTAATATAATATTTATCTACTATTGCAACATAACTACTTAGTCTTAAAAATTTTCAATACAATTAAAAACATGTTGGAATAATTTTACTATATGGTAAGATATGGCAAGCAATGATGTAGAGAAGAGAAAACTACATGATCGTAACCGACACAACTAGAATAAGGAGGAAAACTTTTGAATATATAAGAAATTTCATACTACACTCTTTTTAGCAATATAGACTAAATAACGTACATGTACGACACAAAGGTAAACCCAAACCAATGACTAATGATAACTTCATCCTTCTTACGCTATTTCTCTATACAAACAACTCCAGCCACCTGTATGTATTTCCTATGAGAACAAACAATTCATAAGGGAATACTAGGAAAATTTCTCTACATTCCCTAATTCTTCTATACAATTATTAAAGATATAACCAGTTTTAAGAGAATTTTACATATTCATGTTAATAACCAGCGAGAGCATATCTGTATTGAGTGAAATCAAAGTGTTACAGTGTGTGAAAGAATAAAATCAAGGTCTGCTGACCAAAGAGTCGCGTGCTCTTACGTATTCTGATTTAGGACCTTCGAACCTTCAAAACGTTCAATAATTGCAGGCGTACCATTGAGAGGACTTTGGATATTATATCATTTGAAAAATAATGTAAAACAACATAAGGGCTTCAGATTTCGTTATAATGGGCCGAATAGTTACGAAGTTATTGGCACAAAAAAATTAGTAACTGGCTAACCTTGCGAAGACTTTGGCAATTATATCATTTAAAAAAGAATAAAAACAACGTGAGGATTTCAAATTCGTTAGAATCGACCGTATAGTAATTGTGTCATGGCCAAACCAAATTAATTACAGGGCTAACTTGGGAGGCCTTTGTAAATTAGATAAATCGAAAGAGAATTAATATCAACGTTAGGGATTCAAGTTTCGTTAGAATTGGTCTAATAGTTATGATGTTATTGTTAAAACAAAATCATTCCTGGAATAACTTTAGGGGGACCTTGTTAATTATATCATTCGAAAAAGAATGTAAAAAAATATAAGGGTTCAGGTGAATAGTTATGATTTTATTGACGAAACAACTAAATCCCCGGCTAATCTTGGAAGAACTTTGGTAATTATATCCTTCGAAATAAAATGTGAAACAACATAAGGGTTTCAAATTTCGTTAGAATCAGCCAAATAACGACAATGTAATTAAAAAAACAAAAAGAAGTAAAACGGGGACCGACCAATCGACCGACCGACAAAGTGAGATGTAGAGTCGCCCGCAATAAAACTCGCTCGCCATTAAAGGGAAGGTTTTGACGGAATGTTGTGCATGAGATAAGAGTACTTTCTCCTGGGTGAGGCAAAATTGCAACACCCTATAATATTAAGGCACGGATGGTAAATGAAAAACAACTCAAACCTGATTAATTTAATACTTTGTCTTTTATTTAGTATTAATTGTGGTTGTATTGGGGATTAATCTTTTTCCTTTGCATCTATTGAATTTTTAATTTTTTGTCAGGCTTTTTATTCCTATAGATTTTGCTTGTTGCGTAATTAAACCAATTAGGTGATTAAATAAAACCATATAGAAAAACGAAAATGAGAAAATATAAGCATTTTACAAGGCAAATAGTAAAGGTTAAATTGAATAAAATTTGAATTGAAATTTAATCGAATCTTAATAAAATTTAATATAAATCTAGGTTTTAATTTAATTTGATCCGAATTTCATTTTTATTTAATTGAAGATAATACCGGCACCTATAAGGCCCTTAACTAATGAGAAAGTAAAAAGGAACCTAACCTACTAAACTACCCATAATATAACCACTAAAAAACGAAATAAACAAGATTTGTTTCTACAGGAATAACAGGAAAAATAACAAAATCCATGTGGAGGAGAACGACAGAAAACAAGATTTTTTATATCCCCAATTCCAACTTTTAGCGTTTTTATCACCTCACAAATACCGTCAAAATAAGACAGCTCAAATTAGTTTCATTACTTTCACATCAAAATCATCCCCCAGAAGAAATAAAATGACAGAAATAAAGAAATATATTTGAAAACATTTCACATTTATCCCCTCCCCTTCTAAAACTAACTTTCAATTCAAAAGTAGGAATAATAATGCGAAGAAAGAAAATTTGTAATAAAAACTCATTATTTTAGCCACGCTTTGTTTATAGGGTCTTTTAAACGATGCTTCCCTGATAGTCGGTAAAATGATAGTGGCTGCTACTTTACTCGAGTGTTCTTCCGCGGAAACTACCTTAAAATGTTTTCCTTTCCAAGGTGGTAAAAATTGGATGTTTGGAGAAATTCACAAGGAAATAGTATTTTCATTTTTTTTGCTGTTTCTATTATAAAAGAGGACTGCATAATTTAATGATTTATTTTATATATATATATATATAAATATATATATATATATATATATATATATATATATATATATATTCAAGTTTATTATAAGCACGTTTCACTCAATTGTAGGGCATACTTCCAATAAAGCTTACTGTAATCTTTGTTCAGCATAGGATTTGGCCCTGTTGCTCAAGCTATTGAGAAAAAATCATCTCTCTTGCGTTAATCGAGATCTCGTTTTCCTTTGGGATGTATTTAGATCTCTGTTTCTTCACCTTTTACCTTGCTTAAATCACTTACAATACATTAAATTGGTATTGCACAACTCTTTCCTGTCTTTAAAGAAAGAATAATTGAATGGATACCAATAAGAGTTTTGTTTTGGTTTTAGGATTTATTTATATTATACATATTTCTATATTTTCAAACTTATTTATATTAGGCTGTTTCATTAAAGCTAATATAAAATAAAGTTTCTCGCCAGATCCTCAAGATCAACAATTCCTGAAATCAAAATCGCGCACCATAATCAGATCTGGTTTGCACTCCATTTGTGTGTGAGCACCACCAATTAAGAACCAATGACCTGTCTATTAATCCCTGGTCTATTATCAATTTTTACAGATATCATTTATTATTCACAAGTGTTTATGTTTTCATCCCTGTATCATTTTGTGATAATTCTATTTTTTTTCTTCTATAAGTTAAGACCAGCCAGCTACATTGATTAAATACTTAGTATTTTAAGCACAGACGTGTAGTTTGGATCTGAAGATGTAGCTAGGTTTCTTCGTGCTCTCCAGTTTAATACTATTTCTTTTTTTGAAATCTTTTTCATATTCCCCAAATGAGTCACTATGTTAAGGAAACGAAATATTCTACCTGCCCTAAAAGCAGATTTTGGCAATAATGTATCTACCTGAAAAACATTTTGTTCTATAAACCGAGATAATCTTGGATTTCCAAAAAGAATTAAAAGATTCAAATCACAGAGTTTTCTCTATTAAAAGTATCATAGTAAGGCAAAATTGTTATGCTAGTTATATACTTAGTGTATATATATTTAATAATAATCACGAGAAAACAGTCTTAAAATAAAATGAATATTTTTTATATGCTTTAAGTATTTTATTTTCAGATATGCTTTGCTTTGCTTTGGGGTAAATCGAGTTTGATGATGACGGATGTCCACTTGAGGGCATTATTCTGCACTAGGTTTAAACGGGTAGGAATGTGTGCATTCTTTGGACCCGTATCTTGACCGAGAGGAGAAGGATTCTGGTGCCAGGAGAGACTCGAAACAAAAAGATGCATCCTCGGCTACATGGAGCTGCCGAGACTCAGGACTGTAGGTGCTCGCCTATAGCAAATCCCGATCACAAACCTTTCAGATATAAAGTAACTAAATTCGGAATCATGTTTGTGTAGCGATGTTTATATTGGAGGAATTAAATTCTTATGAAATTTAAAGGATGCAAATATTTCAAAAGCAGCCAGTAATAACAAAGTAGGCTTTTTTCTTTAACTTCTCGCATCTTGAGAGAGAGTAGTTTTTCTCACTTTCAATGATTTTCGATTTTACTACTTCCCATTTAAAATCCCTCCGACTCTTTTAAGTTTTACTTTTTTCGATTCCTGAAGCAATATACTGAAGTATAATTATACAATTCCAGATTCTTTAAAATGTGACATTTCTTATGACTAAAGCATATTGAAAATAGGGTGAAAGGCGCATAACGATTCATATTTCTCTAAATATGTTCGTCAGGATAAAAAACAAGAATAGATGTGATAAATATTTTGAAGTATTAGTAGAGAGATTAGGTGAACGGAAAGAGGGAGCGGAAGATTATTATTATTAGAAAGAGTATTCATCAAAATGTTTGGTTTTCTAGATCTTCAGCTATCAATAGTTTCATGCACTTGAATCAAAAGGATAGTTGGGAAGAATTAATTAACGCGGCATTCACCAAGATTTTGATGAATATTAAATCCAGTGATTCTTAAACAGGTAAGTCAACGCTGTATATATATATATATATATATATATATATATATATATATATATATATATATATATATATATATATATAAGACTTCGCTGCTCTCCTTGTGACTCGTAGCTCGCTAGGTAGAAAGGAGCCTTGAGCCTTCACCTCAGCTACAGGAATCACCGCAAAAATGCACATGGTCAATTTTAATTTTGCTCGTTAAGTGAGTCTAATTTAATAAACAAATTATGCGAGGTGGTCGTTAAGTGAGGTTTGAGTATACTTGGAGAATGGCCTTATATTATAGGCGAATTTATATATAGTAAGGGCGAGGTGTGTTATGACCTTACTTAGCTCTCGGTTCCTGGTATATATTGTACTATATCTTCATTATTCCCCTTGATATCATTATATTTCTTTTGTGGTAACATTAAATCTATTTTCACTTTTCCAGTCTCGTTTGCTGAAATTCTATGAATTTTCTATCCACGCACCATAATATTACCAAATGATTTTTGGAACTTTCTGAACGCAATCATAACAAGAAAGGTACAATAAAAGTTTATGCTCCATAGTATGTAGCTCGCTGTATACAAGTGTTCTTTTTCTTAACAAAAAAGAGACAAACAGGAATAATGGTAACGTGAACAGAAACTCGTATGCATCAATAGTAAAGAATAACTAGCACTGACCGACAACTCATTAATTTTGATAAATCACTCAAAGTAAAATTACATGCAAACTACACGCCCATCTAATAAATGTTGCATGCTACAAGAAAAAAAGTCTCGAGCGAATTAAATTACTTAAAGATGTCAAATCATGGGCCAAAGTCACGGAAAAGACATTAAAATGTTAATCGAAGACGCAAAATGAAATTAATAGACCTTAAAAACAGAAGACGACACAGAGACGGAAAGTACCTCCGACGACACTGAGCAAGAATGCACATGGGTTCCTTACAGAAAAACCTTAAGAAATATATAATCTTAATCAATCCGGAAATGGTGTCCATCTTCCATAGATGAACCCCTCGAAGTATCCTCGAAAACATCCAGCAGATGGGGAATCCGGGCGAAAGGAAAATAGGAAACAGAAGAAGAAACATCTATAACTCCTCTCATTGGATAAAAAACTCCACGGTAAATGACTCAACAAACGGAATAGACAATTGGAATATGAAAAGTTAGAAATTAAAAAAACTACAAATTAACAGATGCGGATGGAAAGACAAGGAAATTATGTGAAGAAACTTATTCAGAAATATTGAACCAGATGTTATACTAAAATCAGAACTATAATGATATATCCACAAATCCTTCTGGAGAGGCACACGACTGAGCTTCAATAGCTATCAAGCAAAGATTGCAATTCCAGATTTTAAAAGGAATGGAAGATATCAATTTAGCTATTAAACTGCAAGTGTATTTAAGCAACATCATCGCTGCAACAGGATACCAGACAACCAGGCGCTCACAATTCCCGGTGCTAAACTTTGCTAACATGTTTAACAATAAAACGCCTGTCATTACGTAGGTGTCGGTTCTTGGTCTATTCTTTTCTATATCTATATATTTACCCTTGATATCATTCTATTCCTGGCCATCCGGGTAAAGATCTAAAACACTATCAGAAAACAACTTAGGACACTCATCAACAGACGGAATCCCCCTACCCAAACATCTGTCTAGCTAATTGTAATCTGCCTTTTAGCTATTTTATGGCATAAGTAGAAGTCCCTTGTAGTAACCATACTGCAGATTTAATGCATATAAACAAACAACCAATACAAATCCCTTTGAGAAAATGAAAGGCATACCACAAAGCGGATTGGGATAAGTGCAAATAATAACATGTGACGTACGTACCCACCCCGTCTAGGGAAGCCATTTTAGAAGAAATCGAAGAGGAGTTGCATATGATTATAGAAAATATCAAAAGGGCCGAGAAGGGGGCCATCACATTTATATACCTTATTTCAAACCATCCAGCCATTAAGATGCACACCCGAAATGGTGGCATTGAGCGAGGAGGTCAGCCCGACGGCAGAAATTATAAGAAGATTCGGTCCATTAGGGGAGTCGTACAACCCACTCAGCAGATAGTAATAAGAATTAATATTACTAATTTAAGAACGAGAAATAGAATGAATATATCAAGAAAATAGATGTAGAAGCATCCTAAGATGAATTTCGGAAACATATTAGCCGATTAAAAGGACCCAACAAACACTTTACAAGACGAGGCGAAGATACAAGCAATTTACAGAAGGCACTGAAAAGATTTGTTCAAATAACAGCCAAGAGTAAAATGAAAACTATAAAATTAAATTCATCATCAAATCGTGGCGAATTAAATTCAAAAGTGGAGACAACATACCCCTTCTACTTTGTCTAAGAAGACAGAAACAACAGCGATTGAACTGATGAGGCAATTACATCAAAGGAAATAAAAGATACGAGAAAGAGCTTCCGACAAAGAACCCCAGGCAGATCGGAACTCACACAATTCAATTACATTTACGCTCTTCCAAGCATACTGAAGGGAGTAAGAAACCTTTTCTATGCGTGCTTGAACACGGGATACTTACCCGATAGACTGAAATTAGCATGATATTTACCCCTAAGGCGGGAAATCACAGAAATTAATTGGGTAACTAACAATCTATAACTCTAAAAGATTTTCTATATTTTGTATGGAAAATAAGTAGTCAACAACAGTCTTCAAAATACCTCAATGCTACTGACTTAAGGAACATTTGACAATTTGACTTTAAAAAAAAATAAACACAGAGATGGCCCTAAATGTCATCCTAGAGAAGAGTGCGAAAGTAAAGAGAGAGAAAATAAGCGTGCACATAGTCTCCCTGGACGTGTCCATGGCCTTCGACAAAGTTTGGCAGAGGGGTATAAATTAAAGATACTCAAGCTAGGGATGAACACCAAGATCAAAAGGATACTATGCGATTAGTTAATTAGGAGGCCTGCTTATGTAGAAATAAGTCTCCATTAGAAAGACGAATTCGAGCTCGCGGCAAGGTTGCCGCCGGGCAGATGTCTAAGACTGTTTCTCTATTCAATCTACACCCTCCCCTATAAATAAGGGCTACCTGAACATTCAATTCGCTGACTATATCAACCAGCTGGTAGTTTGCCCTTACAGGAACGGAGACTTGCAAGCTAGAATGACTGCAGAAGAAATAAGAATTACCAATAGATAGGAAGAAAAATAGAAAATTAAAACCAATTGGGATAAATTTAAGATGGAACCCATGTAAGCGAGGAGCCTCTCCGATGAATAGGTAGAAGGAGAACGCTAATAGTGTAAGTTGCTTAGGACAAATATTACATTATCATGTAACAAAAAGCACGTTACCGGTTGGCTAAATCGGGGGAAAAGCGTAAGGGTATTACTATACAAGTTAAGAATCCTCAGCATAAATAACAAGAGGAAGATTTACCAGGCCATAATACAATCCGTGATTATTTATACAACCATAGCGATGCACGCGATCTCGCGAACAACTTATTATAACGCCAAAGACTACAGAACAAAACTATGTACACACTAACACACACTATAATATGACATTTAAGAAGAGAACGCGACCTTAATAGGGAGGCGAAGATAAAGCCACTCGACAGAATAATTATAAATAAGCCAGGAAAATCATAGAAATGATGCAAACAAAATAGGAATGGATTTACCCTACCAAATTGCAACTAGAGAAAGATGAAGAACAAACAGATTATTCCCGAGTTTCCCCAGGATTGATGAGAGAGGAGAAGAAAAGGAAAAAGAAATCTTGACCGAGAAGAGGAGAAGACTACTTGACGATAAGTAAGATTAAATAGATATATGAAGCATCACCAATGAATAGCCCCATAGACAATTATAACTCAAATAAGTACTCTTCTAAAGAACTAATCAAAGAGTGCAGTGATTCATTTGTGACAATGGTTGAAAGCTCGAACATTTCTGTGTTTAAAACAAATTAGACTTTATATTATTATGTCAATGTATATTTTACCGATTAAAATAAAACTCATCTCCATCTGTTTGTGGGTTCGCTTTTTATAAGTTTTTAATAAAGTATAAACCATTTTGGGATCTTCTGTTGTAGGGTTATATTTAACTCAAAATATATTGGTGTAAATTTAACTTTATTATTTAATTTAAAAGTTTAAATCGAAAGTTTTCTCTAGATGTTGGAATATTTGAGCAGCAGAAAAATTGTTATAAATTACAAAAATCTTTTCACTTGTCTTATGTCTAAATTAAAGTTGCACTATCATTCTTTTTATGATGAAAAATTCTTCTTAGTAACTCCTATAAATTTGCACGAGAAGGAATAGTATATTCATCAATATCATTTTAATCATTAGTAGATGATTTATAAGAAAGTATTCATGTTATAATTGCCTTCTTTTTTTAATGTTTGTGTTTTTCATTTTTGAGATCTTCAGAGCATTGACAATGAAGCTGATTGGACAGCATTTTGTGAAGAACACGTTCTTTTTCTCTTGTATGTTTTATTGCTATATTACACTCTTAACGAATAGAACTAAATATTCCTTTACGTAATAAAACTGCATAAATATTTTTATTATACCAAATTATATTATAACTGTCTGTTTATATCTTAAATGTTCCGTCATATGGGTACAACAGATTTTAGCCAGACTAGACCAAAAATATCCGAGAGAAACCCATCATTCAGCTTCCAATAAATAGTATACTACCTTAACTAGTTAATACCAAGAGGAATATATCTCTATATTTTACCCAGCATAAATGAAAAACCATTTCACTAAGATTCCATAATAGTGCATCAATAGAAGCAACAAATTAACTTTTTCAAATTTAATTTGGAAACTGAAACAATGCACTATCTATACATTTTAAGGACACCATTACTGAATGAAACTTTTTCACACCTTCTTCACGAGGAGTTTGTTTGTGAGCTAAATCCGCTTCCACGAGAGAATTTTTCAATAGGTCATTACTTTATCCTAATATTTCACTGGCTGACAAACACGATGGGGACACATTTAAAGTCATACAGGTTGCCTGAGGTAAATTCAAATTGGTGTCCTCATTCTGAAAATTTCCCTTACGGTCCCTCTAACTCATGAAAATTGTGTCAAGAGTAAAGATCAGTCGTGGAGAACGCAGAAAGATCAAATTTAGTGCCCAAACCAGGTAGGTAATGCTAGTGAGAGACAAATGTTGGATGCGTGCATCTGAAAGGGGGGGTGTAATAGGAGATAGCTATCTAGAAGTTCCCAAAATGCATTACAAATGAATAGAGACGCTCGATTATCTTTGAATTAGAGCTTAAAGAGGCATACATTTCGACATTGCAGAAAGGCAATACTTTGATGCCATTATTTTGTCTCTTTAACGAGAGCGTCTATATGGGCGTATGGGTATATTGAAATTTATAACGACATGGAGGTGATTTTTTGTGTTGAGTGATTATATATTTACATGCAGTTCCTAATTGTAGCTCTGTATGTTTTGTAGGCTTGAACTTTTGTTTTTTAGAATATTGGAAGGATACAAGGACATCCTTGTAATCTAAATATAATTAGGAGTAGAAGGAGGCCATAGTCATTAAGGGTTTAAAATGAGAACGTGTTTTACGTATTTATAACAAATATAAGGTTCTTAACATTAGTACCGATTAATAAACGTTAGCATTTACTGATGTAGATTTAATTTTCTTAACAATTGGAATAAAGTAAGGAAGAGTCTAAATCACAGCACTCGTGTGGTTAAAACAGCATTGACACTACCTAAATCACATAATTCTGTGACGGCATTAATTAGCTTATTGCTTCCGAAGGGAATTTGTCTTTTTTGTGGCACAAGCCAACTTTATGTGAGTTAAGTACTGTATGTATGTAATAATACAAGTTGTCTGCTTGGACATTGTATGATACCAACTTTTTTCACATCCAACCTTCCTCACCTCCTTCATGAAACGTCTTTACAAAATCTTCATGAGATATATTCGTCAGTTTCTGTTATATAATTTTTTAACAAAACAAATCTCCAAATTTGAACCTTAGTTGACATTTATTAAATAGGCATTTACTCTTACCCCCTCACCATATAAAAAATGTAAATACTGCCTCAACTCGGCATTAGTTCCAAATTAAATCCCTGACAGCTTTATCATAAATTTAAGCCACCACTTAATAGCATAAAATTTTCTGATTTATTATTTTAAAAAAAAATTTAAATTTAATTTCATCTTTAATTGAATTTATGATGTGATAATAATCTTCCTCATACAAAAAACTTGCATTTAAAACGCGCTTTTCGTTCAAATATTTAGAACGCTATTATTTAAAAAAATACCTTTTTTAAACATTTAACCCTAAAATTTATAATTCAAATATGTCGTTGCTTTTGATATTAGTTAATAATCATTTGTTTTACTGTCAGTACTACACCTTAATACAATTGAAAAATGTTCCAGTTGGAGGCTTGAAAATTATGGAAATGTCCAACATTGAGCCATATAAATTATTGCAACCCTTAGACAGGAGAAAAGTGGATCGAGTATTTGCATTGAAACAGCTGGTTGAAAAAGATCATGGGGCAAAATGTGTAAAGTGTAAACTGTGTTAATAGATATAGAGAAAGCTTATGGCACAATCAAGAATGCTTGGGGAGATTGGTAAATTACTGGGTGGTAGGAGGAGATTTAAGTTTAAATTAATCATGCATTAGGATGAAAGACGTCCGGAGTGATTAGTGTGACAAGGTTGTGTGATATCACCCAGGCTGTTCGATATCATTATGGATGGAGTAATGATGGAAGTGGAACGGAGGGCAAGGGTTGTGAGTGAATCAGGAATGCTGATGTATGGTATTGCGAGTAAAATGGAGGTGGAAATGTTGAATGTAGTTATTGACATGCTTTGTGAGCGAGGGCATCTAAAAGTGAATACAGAAAAGAGCAATGGTATTTGGGGGTAAATGGGGCGGGTATGGTATCGGAGTTTTTTAGTAAAAGACTGGATAGTGGTAGAGGTGAGGAGGAATGTAACTCCAAGGTTATAAATGGTAGGGAATTATCTAGTGCAATTAGACCGTTAGTGAATGGTAAAGGTTTGAATGCGGAATGTGCCAGGAAAGTGCAAGAAAGTAAGATGGTGCAAACAGTGGTACGAGGGGTGGTCCATAAGTTTTTCAATTCGGATATAAGGAAATGAGATATGAGGAAAAGTGTTATATTATTTTTCAATATAACTACCTTCGACTTCAATCCACTTGCGCCACTTGTCCCTGAGGTTTCGATTTCCCGACAACCAGAAATCTCCCTACTGCTGTTCAATCCACTCCTAGACGGCGAGCTGGACATCTTCATCGTCCCCAAACCGGTGACCACGCAGTGCAGCCTTGAGCTGGCGGAATAGAATGTAGTCGCTAGGGACCAGATCTGGACTGTAGGGGGAATGGTTGAGCTCCTTGAATCAGCACTCGCGCAGGGCAGCTTGTGCAACTCTGGCCTTGTGGACTTTGACATTATTGAAGTCGATCATGGGGCGTCATGTTTCTAGAGACCCAACAGGCAGAGATCTTGGTCATATCCAAATTGTCGTGGATGATGTTGATAACACTTCCATGTGATATTCCAAGTTTTCGCTCGATTTCTTTGACCTTCACCCGTCGATTTTTGAGCATTATCCTCTCTAAACGGGCCACATTGTCCTCGTTGGTCACGTCTGACGGGCATCCTAGATGGTGTCATCTTCAAGGGACTCACGACCATGGCGAAACCCTTTATTCCAGCGAGCAATGGTTGCGTAGGAAGGGGCGATTTCGGTCAACACTGCAACCATGTGTTCATGGATCTCTTTTGCATTCTTACCTTCTTTAGTCAAAATTTGATCACTTCGCGGTGCTCAACCTTCTACATTGTTGAAAAATTTGTGACTGACGATCTGCGATCAGCTACTGCTTCTTAAATAGACGAGGCAGGATTGTGCGGCTGCAGGTACTGACTTTTCATAACTTGTCCTAACACTCCAACAATCACCCATCTCCCTTTCTCTGTTTTGCCCTACCGATTCTCAAAACTTATTGACCGTCCTTCGTATATTAATTTGAGACCATGGTATAAAAGAAGAAAATATCTCTATGGATAAGTTGAGAGGAATGCTTGGTGTGCAAAAGGTAGATAGAGTAAGGAACAACTGGGTAATAAGTGTGGATAGAGTGAAGAAGGGTCAAATGAAGTTGTGTATGAAAGTGTTCTGAGGCTCTAAGGATATATAAAAAGAAAGTATGAAGATAGTATTGAAAATAAAATTCTAGAGCGAGTGTGAGGGTGTGATAATGAGCGGATGAACATATAAAATATAGAATGAATATATAAATTATTGTTTTAGTTAAAAAGAAAGAGTTGATTTAGGATTAAATGGATTATATTGTATATGATACGTGTTCCTGAAGGGGTTTTTGTGAGTGGACGTAGTAAGAGCCTTCTGTCATGACTGGACCAAATGTTTCCAAACATAGAACCCCATCGTAATGTATGTCCAATTTGGCTTGGAAAAAGGAGAGTTGGCTTTTGCTTGATATGACATATCAGAACTAATTCAGAGAGGACGAGTATTTACTAGTGACATTCAAAAGTGCCAACCCCAATTTGACCGAAAAGATGAAGAGAAGTCTTCTGAATGTGAATTAGTTTACGCATCACTGCACGAGAACCGCTTTATTTCTTTGTGATAATCTTTCCTTGTGTTCTCCGGATTCACAGCCTGATTTTTGTTGGGGATACCCGATGATCTTGATGATAGTGACCAGGTGGCTACTGCCACCTGAAAAACCACCTAAGAGGTGTTTAGATCGGGTGGTTTGAATTTCAGTAATTTCTCTGTTCCAGCCGAGCAACTTTGAGTTGGTTGATAAGGCCGTTGAGTTCCTCTTGTAAACCTCCTCGCTGTGGGCATAAATACTGTTTCTAGATCATCTACATCCTAGTCAAGACGTCCGCTTCCTTGCTAGTCTGCCGACTATGGGAAATTTTACAAAGAGAAGTGATATGCCGAATATGAAATAAGTGCCACCCCAGCGATTTCACTGTCGGTGAATTTAGATAAGCCAGGGCTTGGTTTAGCTATGTATGTATTGAATCACGCCCTCTAGTCTTCTTGATTAGAATAGGTCTTTTCACTTAGCGGGAAGACTCCTATTGCAGAGTTTTTTTAAGCGAGTAGAAAGGAAACCGCCTATGTGGCGGAGAATTTCGCACCCGCTTTCTCCATATTCTCTACCCAAGATGCTGCCCAACAAGCATTAAATGCACGCCATTATGTATCATGGGGAACAACAGCACGATGCAGGCTAGGGAACGCCTCCTAAATCTCATATCGAACTCTTATGAGATCGTCTATTCCACCAGCAGTTTGAGGGGGATCTTGTAAACCTCCTCCCTGTGGGCCTAAATACTGTTTCTAGATCATCTACCTCCTAGTCAAGACGTCCGCTTCCTTGCTAGTCTGCCGACTATGGGAAGTCTCACAAAGAGAAGTGATATGCCGAATATGAAATAAGTGCCACCCCCAACGATTTCACTGTCGGTGAATTTAGATAAGCCAGGGCTTGATTTAGCTATGTATTGAATCACGCCCTCTAGTCTTCTTGATTAGAATAGGTCTCTTCACTTAGCGGGAAGACTCCTATTGCAGAGTTTTTTTAAGCGAGTAGAAAGGAAACCGCCTATGTGGCGGAGAATTTCGCACCCGCTTTCTCCATATTCTCTACCCAAGATGCTGCCCAACAAGCATTAAATGCACGCCATTATGTATCATGGAGAACAACAGCACGATGCAGGCTAGGGAACGCCTCCTAAATCTCATATCGAACTTTTATGAGATCGTCTATTCCACCAGCAGTTTGAGGGGGATCCACTTCCTGCCTAATAGGAAAAGAAGAAAGTGTCCCTCAGCGAAGTGTCCTCAGTGTCGCACTATTTGCATTGAGCTTCAACAGTATTATCTTATTGCTACCTTAAGAAGTTTTTGCTACGCTCTGCGATACAAACGGCCATTGAAACAAATTTCTAGTTCTGCCGAAGCGCACAGGGTTTGGTGTTCCGGGATCCAGATTGAAGTATTGGATTTTTACCACCGTCAACGGATCTACCCCGATCAGCACTTGTTCTTAAACGGGCTTTACTCGGAAATGGTGAATTCGCACTGTCTCCTTGGTCATGTTTTTGACCGATGTTTCACTAGGGTGGCCCATATATGCAGCATTAGGTGCTCTTGTACTCGACCCATAGACATTCTTGGTTCCGTAATGTTCAGTACCTGATGAGAGAGATACAACTTTGTTACTTTATCGTTTTCTTGTTGGCTCAAAGCTAGACTTTAGATGAAAGTCTTATGCATCCTCAGTCAAGCGTGAATTGCAGAAGGTGGACGGCATCCACCTAAGTCGGTCCCAATCTGGCGCCTGGTGCCTTTCGTATGTCCTCTATTAGAGATTGATTGTTATTAGAAGAAAAAAGCTACTTTATCTGTGCCGTTCAGAGTGCATAAGGCCGTTGTATGCGCGAGTGTGGCTTTTTCCTTAGTTGCAACGGTTTTTGTCGCATCGGTAACCAATTTCGACGGTGTTATCCACCGAGAGTCGTCAGTCATACCCTATGTCCGTAAGTTTAGGGCTAGGAAACTCATTCAAGAGCTCGAGGTAGCTCAAAATATGGTGGAATCTTTGCCTTTTTGAAACACGCCACCTTAGAGGGTACTACATACTTTTGATTGTTTGGTGCCATGCCTCTGTTACTAAAGTTTATACAGTGGCGGGAGTATTGTGTTTAATCTCTTCGGAGCAACCTTTGTGCGACTCTGGATCCGTGCCAGTGTACACGCAGTCTGAATTAGGGCGTTGGTTTCCGAGCTGTATCCTCTCTGCTTGGAGAGAGCATGGCTATAACAGCGTTTGCGTCTATTCTCGCGGCTGAACTGATTGAAATGCACCGATTGGTAAGTGAAATAAATCGTCATACCAAGTTTAGAGACCTGATTGTGATCATTAGCCACATACAAAGCGCTATGATTGCTCTCAAAGTATTAGAATCTCTACATTCCCTTGTTAGTGATATGTCTGATGCTACAGTTGCCTTAAATCTAGTGAATGGTTAGATAATATTCTGCTGTGTTCCTAGACAGATAGTAGTTGCGCGGAATGCATGTGCTTATGCTGGCCCCAACCGTCCGCGAGGACACAGCGGCCAAATTGGCTCCTCTTAAATAAAAAATTATCTCTCCGTAATTACATATTGAGCTCTCCCTGAATACCGATTTCGCCCTCCCATAACACACATTCAACCCAGTCAGGACACAAAGTGAGCCATCCTGCCGTGAGTCATTCTTTGGCCTTCAGACCATATATATAATATATGTTTACATCACTCTCCTGCGAGCTAACATCCAAGAACTTACTTCATTTTTACAGCAACAATGTTTTTATTATTTTATAATACAACATTCTATTGATAAATTACAGTAACAAACTGTATAGAATATTATAGTAATATCTTCTTCGTCGTCAGCTTATTAACCCGTCTTTATACGGGGTCGCTGTTTTGGATGAGCCGATATTTAATTCATGTTCTTTTGCAATAACCACAGTAACAATATTTTAAAAATACAGTAATATCTAAGTTACTGTAGTTTTATATAGTGGATTACAACAATTCCCCAATAAGAAATAGCTGTATACATTAGGGCTATAAAAATATAAAGAGTTACTGGTTGCTCAGCCTTCAAAGAATTACTGTAATATATATATTAAATATTTTTTAGTTAAGATGAGACAGCTTCTTTAGGTGAAACGCTCTAATATCAAGATAGTATTAATTGTAACGTTCCTCTACTATCGGATTTCACTCATATCTTTGTTACTTTTGAAGCTCACTTACTCTATTGTTCGGCAACTTTTCCACAAGCGATTCCCGTATAAATTAATAGAACTAAAAAACTATTAAATTCTTTACGTGCGTTTAAGAATTTTTACCTAAATTTAAAAGCATAATTATCACGTTTAATAAATTAGTCTTTCCTCAGAGCACTAAGTGAGGCGAATAAATTCTCAGTAGTAATTTTCATTTCAGTGATAATTCAATATTTTATTTAATTATGCATTATCTTGCCTATTAAATCAATGTCGGTAAATTAATTATTCAATGTAATAAAACACAAGATCCAGTAACATTCCTTGCAATCTTCTAGAGTAAAGAATTTTTATTCATTGTCTCCCCAAATTACCTCAGTCAGACAATTATCTTGGTTTCAGAGGTGAATAAGAGTAAAGAGGTCCTACATTTTAGTATCAGTAGTTGCCACAACTTTGTTGTCATAAGTATTATGCATTTATTTGTCAAATTTTTATCTTAATTCGTATTTTAAGTATGATTTTATTTTGTAATCGATTTCAAATACAGGGAGCAAGTAAAAGTAGAGACTAAGCGATTCAGAAGAATAAATAATTAATATCTAGCCATGTCTACTTGTTCTTTTTCATCTCATGCTCTATCTAAATGGTTGCACGTCATTATTTCAGCCATGTTATTTTTGCTTCAAGGGCGGAACTTAGTTGAAATTGACTTTTCTCAATGAGCAAAGGTTAGCAACATCCCCCAAACAATCTTTTATGAGTTTCGCATTTAGGGAATTTATCGCTTTATTAACTAGAAAATCACCAGATTTATTTGGTCACCCACTGTTCGTTCAAGGGAAAATATAATTTCAACACTCCACAATTCATATTAACTTTCCATATTGTTTAGAGTTTCCTTTTTGTTTCCTACTTGGGTGGAAGCATGAGAGAAAATATCTTAGAAATAGTGATATTTTTAGTAGGAATTTTGAATGTGCGTAGTACTTTGGTATTACAACACCATGTTATATCATTTTGATATTATTTCGACACCTTGGTGAAAAATATTCCCTTGTCAGGGTGAAATATTATTATTTCTAGAAGATATCTTTAGAAAGAGTAATATTTTCATTTTTGGGGGATGGTCAGAATGCCTTGATATGAAAACACCTAGGTACTATTTTGACAGTAGTATTTTGACAACTTGATGTAAAGGTTATTGTTATTAAAATAGAGCAATGTAGGCAGAGCAAACATTTTATAGTATTATTAAATTAAATGATATATTCATTTCAAGCTGTTTTCGATAATTAATAAATCATGCGAGATTAATCCATTTTCGAAATTTTGAATATTCGTAGAATATTACAATGATAAACGCTTTTGAAAACACATTTGCATGTATTTGTGAAGTATAAATTCGCTTAATTCGTCAGTGAATTCGTGTAAATGTTCGAAAGAAATTAATGGGGCGGATTCCTTGCATCGCAATGAAAGCTTTTACTTAGTTATAGGAATTTAAGGAGCGCCCACACTACGAACAATAAATTGTGTTCGAACATGGCAGTGCCAAATTCTAAATTATCATTGACGTTTGCTGACTTGCCAGTGTCAACTTTGAACTTTTTAGTGTCCACTTTGCACTAACAAATGACAAGCTTATAATGAATAGTAACGAATTCTAATTTGGCGTAGTGTGACATGACTAATTGTGGCAACTGCACATCATGTGAAATTTCTAGGTTCGAAATGAACTCGAAGAATATTTTTTGGGTCGCATGTATGTATATCTCTTTATTAATCTATTTATCGAAAAAAATGCAACTAACAAACTGAAACATCGATGAACTACTCGTAGGTATTAGAAAAAGATAAAAGTAGAAATAGAATTAATATACGAGCAAAACCTTATTGTTACTCATTTATTATTATTTTTATTATTATTATTATTACTAGTATTTTAATATTCATAGTCTACTTTAATATTTGTTATCGACACTTACACAATTATTCGGGAGCATATTAATGCCCTAATCGCACGCAGAAAACTCGTACTTATCTTCGTGCCCGACTTCCATTAGTGAGGTGGAAGTACATGGCTTTAGTAATAGCTTCATTGATAAAAAGTTCCATGCCTTCATCAAACAGAGAAAATTTCATGATACTTCCTAGAGTTGAGCTAAGCGCCATTTGGGGCAAACTGATATCCCTGGATGGATGTGGATGCCTTCTACGCGCAACCGCCATAAATGCTTTACAAACCATTGCCAATAAATGTTCAATAAAATGGACAGCTCTCCTCCCTATACGAAAGAAAGGAACTCGTCCATAGTCAAAAACAGAATGCTTAGAATAAGCATCGATCCAACAATGGATGAACAATCGCGGGTTTCACGGCTCGAAATATCACGTTTCTTGTTTTCGCCTCTTGGCTATTCATAAATCTCACGTTAGGATCTTAAGGCAATTTATCGCATGCCTCTGTTTTTGGTTGGGTTTATGTCCCCTTTTAGCGTAAATAGATACGCCAGCCCAAGATCCTTACCCCCATTATCCCCTATTGCCAGGAGTCCGAACATAAAAAGTCAATTCTTTTGGCAAAGGAAGAAATAAAAACTGACAGGAGCGGAAATATTGCAAAGGTTGATTCCTTCAACAAAAAAAGAGAATATTTTTAGGCTGGTTTTCTTACGTATTTGATTCTATTTTTTTCCATCTTAAATGTAAGAATCTTTACAAGGGGAGAAAAGAGGTTGGTATACAATCTTGCGTATATTAGGGCATAGGCAAGGAGGATTTTCTAGAATGATACTCAAGTATATATATTCACTCGAATTTACATTTTGTAAAATTTACATGTAATTACTTATATGGGTATTTACCATTAAGATTATTGGCGCGAAGTCTAAATAGCGAAGCAGTCATTAAGGTTTTCGGGCGGTTAAGTTGCTAATGATAACTATAATTTGGCACAAAAAACATAATTTGGTGGCGTTTTTACCATCGGTCTGCAATCGTGTTTAGACCTTTTATTTCTCACTAGGGACATATTATACTGATATTTTTTAGCCATTTGTGGAATTAATGATACCTAAAGTTCATATATAGTTAATTTCTGAAAATGACACATAACTAACTGTAAATTAATCTAAAAAAAAGCATGTTAAAAATGAAATGCGAAATTTTCTTAATGACGGTGGTTTTCTCGTTAAAATGGCCAAGACTGAAGGGAAGTAAGTGTATCATTGTGTAGGTTCCCCATCGCATCAAGGCAAACTTTAGGCAAACAAAATCTCGCTAGATTTAAAGCTCCCTAGGAAAATTTCCCCCCCGCACATAACATAAATAAAAATTAAATACGACATAATGTTGAAAATATTATTACAAAAATATAAATTAAAAACATCAAAAAGTGTAGAATTTTATTTAATTTTTTATGGTTAATTTATAGAAGTTAAGAATTATTTTGGTCATTTGATCGTTTGTAATGTTCATTTCTCCTTCAAGGAAAGGAAAAGAGTGACTGGCATTTTGATCAAACAAAAAGATTGGATTAGGTTGAAACTTTGAGGTTGGGTTAGTTTATGTAGGATAACAAATTACAAGATATTTGGATTGGTAAAGGGAGTTAAGGATAGATGATAACCTTATAAAAAGGAATGGACTTTTGTTATCTTATATAATGAAAAAATTCATTCGTTTTCTTTACTATGATTGCAAAACAGATGAAAAAAAAATACTCTATTTGTTTGTCGAAATGAAACATGGCTTTTCATAAAGTTATAAATGTTAAAATACTTCACTTTCTAAAAGTGAAAAATGTATAATACTCGCTGAAATATATATACATAACCAAATCCATCATTTTGGACATAACATAAAAATATGATGCAGGGAAATTAAAAATATACAGTTAAACGATGTTTTCCATGATCTCTTGTGACTTTTATTATTTAATCCTTAAATGTGGCAAAGTTAGGGCAAAAGATTAATTCTATTTATTATTTCAATTTCTCTGCATGAGTTTTTTCTAGACAGTTCTCATCGAAAAGCAAATTTCAAAAATGAAATTGGTGATTTGTATCAACATGAATGGATTTCATTGTTTGTGTTTTATTTCTATGCAGAGATAAGCCAATTTTTAATCTAGTTTTTAATTATAATTTTTCTAATCTTTTAGCAAAAAAAACTGTTCTTGCACAAAAGATTAACTTGGAAAAATCCTTATTAAATATGTTGGAATGGATAATTAATTACTTTCGTTAACTGTATTTAGTTTCTTTTCAAATAAATAAATCAATAATAATAAAAAAATCAAATCGTTTATTAGTCGTCTGTGTTCTTTGGATTTTCTATCGCCTAGCTTCTGTTGTTAATTCAGTTTTTTTTTTAATTTCTTTTTAGTATAACAAAATTTCTAACTAACGATTTCTTATACGGCCTCTACCTCTTAGTCATAACAGCAAAAAATAAATGTGAAATTAATAAAATCTCAAACAGAAAAATTATCCCAAAAGAAATTCTATCAGAATTATATGATAATAGACCAGATAAGAAGAGAATAAAAAGGACCAGCATATGTGGTTATCAGGAGAAATCGGAGTCAGAAAACATCATCATGGTATAAAACTGTCCAATCCTGGTTAGCCGGATACCAGGTTAGAACCTCAATTCTTGTTGCACCGCCCTTTACGAACAAAAGGAGAAAACCATATTGAACAGAAATCTGTGGATACGCTTTAAAAATGGGGCGTTCTTGGGCCTATTACACAATGGAATTTTACCCAGTTCTTAAAATAATTGCCTTAGAGTCAGGTAGGTACTATATTCATTAGTCAAGAAATGTTTGCAGAGCCAGTTGTGGCTAAAAAGGGCAGCGATACAAACTCATAATGTTCATAGTTGGTGCTGAAAGGGAAATAGGACGCGACTCAGGACTAAGTTCCATTCACTTATAACCTGAGTAGTTAAGTATTCTTATGTTAAAATTGCTTCATCTTATTTTTGTAAGAGATATATCATATCTATCAGGGACTGTTATTTGATTTAGTCTTTGGTAAACAAGACAGAGTCGAGCACCACCAGTCCATTTTGAGGCCAATATTACGGGATCTAACCGAAAACTAACAAATAGATAGTTCAATTATCCCTTGTACAAGCATATTTTTTTGCATGTCCATCGACGATGCCAATTTTTGAATGACGCCGATGGCGCTGCTTAGACTACATAATTCTTTTCAACGTGACGTTCGGAGCCATTCTTAAAGTCTTAGTCGAGTGTTTGCTAAATGACGGGCTGTCAATCTTAAATTAAAATGAAAGAAATATAGATTTTTACAAGAAACATTAGTATGCTTAGGGTACCTAATCTTCTCGCAAGGGGTTACACCAGAGCAGGAAAAATTAAATTTTATTTCCTAATTGTCTTTGTGAGGTCATAGTAAAACTTTATCCCCCATTTTTAAAATATTGATAGAACCAATAGGCAACTATTCAAAAAGAACATTACGTTTTATTGTTTACAGGAACACCAGCAAGCATTTGAAACCCTAATTGCTTAACTCTCATCTCAACCAATCTTACAATATACAGTCTGCACAAAACCATTCATAGTCAACACAGATGCATGATCCTATGTTGAAGGCGCAGTATTGTTGATGTAGATGGAATCTTTATCGCTTTGCTAATTTATGATGTATCTAAGACAAGTTTATTCAACTTTTGACTGTGAATTAGTTATGGTATATTGGTATCATAAGGCGATGAGGACCATTATATACGGGGATGATATTATTTGCAACTGGCCACAAACTACTCAGCTACTTATTTCAAGATAAATTACGAGATGATCATTTAAGATCACTCAGTATTTGGCAGCATTTCTCGTCTTTAAACAGACCAAGTCAGCGGGAAAGTAGCCCTTTCAGTGTTCGACAAAGATAGTTTCCGTAATTCCCCTAAACAGGACATCTAAATACAAAACATATTTAACAAACTCAGACAAACACACAGGTGGGTACAATATTTGTATACTGTTAGAGAAAACATTTTAGAGATAAAAATGGTTGTTAATTAATCAGAATTGAGAAAGAACTGAAACTTAGCATTTAAGCATCGTAATCACTTATTACTATTTGGATAAATAAGTCCTAACCTAACTTAACCTAAACTAACCTAATCACAAAGAATCTGTATGAGAGTGCCCTTTGCAATGATCAGTTAAAGGGCGTCGCCGAAATAGATTTAGGACCGCCAATTGTATGATCTACTGTAAATCTTAAGCAACAATATCATATAACCAAAGTCAGTATTTTATTGAACAACCGATTAAAGGTTTTTACACTCAACACTAACAACTCAACAGTTTCCATCCCAATGGAAGGATTAGTTAAATATTTATGAGAGTGTAAGCTACCGAGACGAAATGTTAACATCCGAAAATTAGTATATAACCCACACCTTTTCTGCAAACAAATATAATTTCGTTCCAATTACACCTTTGACAAGATTTTCCACGTTAGTATAACTAACAGCGAATTAGCCTTTGTAAACCCAGAAAACAAAAATTAAAACAAAGTATATAGCTCACAAAAGCAACACGAGGCTATTCTAAATCTTCAAAGCATTAGCTTTACCAAACCTTCCACACAACGCCATAAATGACGACAGTTGTCTATTCGAGATAGAATACTAAAATGATTGTTTGGTGTTACTAAATTTATTATCTACAAATCAAAAGAATTTAGGTTCACATTGATGTCATGAAAAGTTAACACCAGAACAATAAAATCATACAGAAATTTAATAAAATGTTAAATTTGTTTCATATATATGAACGCCACCTCGAAATTGTAAATTCATTTACTAATAAAATAGACATTATAAACAACTTTCTTATCAAAACTAAAAGTGTTTATAGAAATGTAACGATTGCAGCCAAATAAACCAGGGGAAAGGAAACCATAGCTAATTTATTAGCGTTTGCAGTCGTAAAACATCTTTCGTAGTATCCCAATCAAGCTTAAAATTCTAAACCATTTGGCTTCCTTATCACTAACACAATATCTACCCTTGGAACCAGTAGTCGACTACGTTTCTACCAACGTTACAACCCACGCTTTTTTAGTGCCTCTGGCTCAACCACAACCACCTCATCCCAAACACTCAACCATGCCCCTACTTAACATTAACCTTAGTCGATTCATGGCTCCCTCAATTAGTGACCTTCGATTTAAAGTAAGGGTAAACTAACAGACTCTAAAGTACAACCTTGGATTAAATTGGTTGAATTTTTTCTTACGGAAAAATATCATATAAAATGACGAAAAAAAATGAGACTCCTTAATTCCTACATCCAAAAGAAGGAAATGTCCTTAATACGGTCGCAGAAGAAGAAAAGGCTAGAACTTGGGCAGAATTGAAAAACATTTCTTAGAAAGATATAAGGACAATGCACAAATCCCATCTTTGACCTTGATGCCTGAAATTTTGCAAGTTTGTTGGAAAAATATGATAATGAATATATAAATTACATTTTTAATCACTTCCATAAATCTTTAGGCTTAGCTCTTAAGGCAGTTCAAAACATATTCAATATTGCATTTTCTCCCAGAAATATAATTTCTTAATTCATGGTTCTATTTTTATACAT
This sequence comes from Ceratothoa steindachneri, assembly GCA_963969495.1. Classification (NCBI taxonomy): domain Eukaryota; kingdom Metazoa; phylum Arthropoda; class Malacostraca; order Isopoda; family Cymothoidae; genus Ceratothoa; species Ceratothoa steindachneri. The sequence goes on along the minus strand of OZ018323.1, from coordinate 44,096,257 downwards.
TTCCAGTATCTCCAGATATTAAATTTCAAGTACTTTTAGATATTAATCAAAGAATGAACGGCGTCTTAAACAAAGTAAAATATCCGTATTCTAACCTGTCGCTTTTAAAATAAGTCCGGGAAAAACAAATAAATGTAATACAACACAACCAGCAAGAATTTACCGAATTTCGTCTCCTCCATAGAATCCCTAGAAGATAATAGAGAGGGAAACACTCGTCTTTGCTTAAAACACAGTTCCATCAGAGTAAGTCTGGTTTCAGGCTGGTTCTTCACTCCTCCATAATCCTTTAGAATGAAAAGAAAAACAAATTAAACAGAAGTCTTCAGTCGCACTTTGAAGATTTAGCGAAAGAGGGCTCTTAAACAAATGAAAGCAAAGAACCAAGGTTATTGAACGAGAGCTAGAATTGTCAACGATCCACGCAGATAAAATTCTAAGCAAAGAGTTTAGGTGACAGTATATTCCGCACCACACTAACTCTCTATACATAAGAAGGAAGCAAACTTAGTTGACCAACCATACAATGGAAAAACAATCGGCGTGTAATAAATGAGGAAATAGAGAAATAATTAAAGTGTTCGAAAATTTTGATTATAAAAAACGGATTGCATTAGAGTCTTGTGTTGCAAGGGATATTTTCAGACCTACGGGTTACATGTAGAGAAAAAAGCTTGAAGTAAAAATTGGCAGATAGCATTGTAGATGAGGCGAGAGAAGAGTGACATATGAATTCATAAATCGTACATAATTATGCATTAAGAGAACCAGAATCAAATTCATTCAATTTTCGGAGTATAGTGGCGAACTTGAGCGCAGGATCGTGATTCATGGACGTTGATAATTGGTATGCCTTCGCTATATATTACTTAAAATACATGCAACAAATAATATTGTACGAATATGAGTTAAATTATTAAAAACTCTAATCCGATTCCTTATAAAAGAGTAAGAAAAACTTACCTTCGGCGCTATTGCAACGAATACAACTAGGCACGTTAAAGACTCGTTCCAAACGCTGGCATTTTCTGGACTACATTATTATCAAATCCCGAGATCGAAACGATCTGCTGATACCCACAGCGGCTGTGGGCTCCAATAAATGCTGGACTGATCATGGCTTGGTGTTTTCAGACGTCTGTTTGTGAATAAATTTTAGATGGCGTGACACAGTAGGTGTCAAACGCACAAAATATAAGACAGAACTTATAAAAGATCAAAATGTTTTAGAAATTTTCAGATCTCTCTTTCTGCAAAGATTTCTTTCTTCCTTTCATCTATACATCCAATGTCAGTTACAGGGCATTGGCAAGGCTTGAAGTATGCAATTATTACTACTTGCGAAGAAACGTTTGATGTCAGAACAATTAAACATCAGGACTGGTTCGATGAAAATGATTCTGTGGTTTTCGGATTGACGAAAGATATCAGAGGAGCTCTAATAACTTATCTACATGATCCTTAGAATGAAATAAAGAAAAGGCGATACAGAAAACTGAAGGCGCATATCAATTATACAAAACTAAGGTTAGAGATAAAATAGGCCCACTTATAGATTCCAATGGAGAATTAGTGAGTGATAGGGACTCAATGGCTGGAATGCTAAATGACTTTTTTCTATCAGTATTTACACAGGAGGATACTTTAAATATACCTGAGGTGTCAATGATCTTTCAGGGTAATGATGAAGAGAAATTAAAGGATATCTTGATCACAAAGGAGATAGTGATAAAGGAAATTGATAAAATCAAAAGTAGTAAAGCACCCGGTCCTGATGAGGTCTTTCCTAGAATTTTAAAAGAATGTAAGGATGTGTTAAGTGAGCACCTAGCAAGCATCTTTAGAAAATCATTGGAGAGTGGCATTGTGCCAGTGGCATGAAAGAAAGCCAATGTGATACCTATATTTAAGAAAGGGGATAAAACAAATATGTCTAATTACAGAACAGTAAGTTTGACATCAGTGGTAGGGAAAATGATGGAATCTATTATAGCAAGGAATATTAGAGATCACTTGGATAAGCATAAGTTGATAAAAGAATCACAGCATGGCTTTAGTAAGGGTAAATCTTGTCTGACTAATTTGCTGTCTATTTATAGTAAGGTGTATGAAGCAGCAGATAATGATGAAAACTATGATATTTTATACTTGGAATTTAGTAAGGCTTTTGATCGAGTGCCACACTTACGACTTCTAAGGAGTGGGGAGATTATATTTTGCGGTTGCATAAATGGACATAATCCTCTGGATGCATTTTATGTATATTGTAGATTAGATCTGACGAACTCCTGTAAAGGGTGACAATGTTGATGACTTTTCTCTGGTAAGAAATCTTTTGTGTGTTGAATGGAACAGAAGCTGCCAAGTGTAGGCCATGAATGGTCTTTTGCAGTCTTCTTCTTTTCTTATGTTCTTATGTTCTTATTCAGCAAAAAACCTGTAAAATGAAAGATCGTTGGTGGGTAAAAAAAGCTAGAGAAATCCAATCCCTTGCTGACAGGCATGATATGAAAGGTTTCTTTCGGGAAACAAAAGCTGTGTATGGTTCAAGTTGTTGAGGTCTAACTACTCTTTGCACCAAAGACGCAAAAACTCCTAAAGAGGAGCGAGGAAATCATTGTGCAATCGAAAGAGCGCTTTTAAGATCTCCGAAAGCGAGACCGTAGTTACAATGCAAGTGCCATTGATGAAATTCTTGTTATTCCACTGGTTTCAGAGCTAGACGAAGTTCCTACACTCAAAGAACTAAGCTTTGCTATTCGTCGACTTAAGAATAACAAGGCTAGTGCCCCGATAAGGTACCCGCAGAAGTCTACAAGTTTGCCGAGCCTCATCTTGAAACCCAAGTAGATGAAAGTGTCCTCAAGACCTGAACGGAAGAGGTACTTCCTGATGAATTGAAGGACGAAATCTTTTCACGACTTTCGAGAAAAAAAGGTGAGCAGGGGTACTGTGGAATTTTCCGCGGTATAACGTTACTTTCAATTGCTGGCCAAATTATGACTCAAATACTCAATTCAAGAGTAATTTCTGTTGCGAAAAATGTCTGTCATGAATGGCAAAACAGATTCAGACTGACAAGAGAAACGATAGGCAGGATTTTCTCTGCCCCATGTACTGCAAAAGAAGTCTAGAGAACAGAACCATCCCAATGTATTTGTCTCTCATTGATTTGACGAAAGCGTTTGAATCGGTCAATGGTGGGCTTGGATGTCCAGAAAAATTCAGTCGAATTGTTGGGCATAACCGAACCTTTCTCAATAAGATCTGGTGTAAAGCAAGGATGTGTGATCGCGCCAACCCTTTTCTCCCTCTTCATCGCTTCGGTTTTACACTTAACCGGCACATTAGAGCCCAGGCATTCAAATAGGATATCGGATGAATGGCAGCCTGTTCAATCTAAATCGCTTAAAATCTAGAGCCATAATTAGCTTGACAGCAGTCGTAAAGCTTCAGTAGGCAGACGACAACGCTATCGTGGCTCAAAGCGAAGACGAACTACAACTTCAGTCATAGCCTTCGCAGAAGCTTACACAAAACTAGGTTTAACCGTTAATGTTCATAAACACATTTTAGCGTAGGATCTTAACCCTCGGTTGCGATAGTATACCTAAAGACTATGTATCAGAAGCTGCAAAGACGCATATTATCGAGAATCCATAAGACGATTAATACTACCCAATTTGATTGTCCCCAATGTATTATCCGCTCATACATGATCATACTTGCTTTATTTTCTAGCCACTAGCTAAGCCTCGTGCATCTGCACTGCATGCATATGAATTTGGCTCTATCACAGATATTATTGAGTAATAATAATGGCAATATATCTCTACAAACTGTGCTTCTAAACTAAGTAAAATTAAAAGCCATATCAACAAGGCAATACTAAAACGCTCTGAGTGATAAAATTTTATTATCACCACTAATTATTTCCCAGACTCAGCATCAGCATTGTTGATTTGACTGATTTTGAACAAGGATTTTACATCCCTATTATTATAATATCTATCGTGCTCGTTCTTCCCTATTTTGTAGTTTCACACAATCTGCAAAATAAGGCGGTTTAGCCGCGTTCCAGCCAAATATGGGCCGTAAAATCGTCGTGTTCCAACAGAAATCTGGGGCGTAAATTTGTACGGCTCTCCTTATAGCTGTTAGCCAGATTATAGTTGAGAGTTTGGGAAAAGCAAGATTCAGATTTGTCTATCTGCTCGGTCCCATTGTTTGATAATAGGATTACAAGGAGAATCAAAGGATTTTCAGCCAAAGGATTTCTCTGACGTGGCGAACATTCGAGGAATACGGATAAACAAGAAGGTGAAAACTAATGTAAACAACTTAGAACAGGTTGGGTTGAATAGCTATGTGTAAAAGAGTAAATATGATTCATTTTATGATTTTTTAATCATTTACTTAATTGGTTTTACGATATAGTCAAAATAAAAAGTCATATTAATACTTACAGTGTTTTATTTAATCCATTATATCATAAAATTTATAAAACTATTCTTTTTGTATCATCTTAAATAGTACTATTGTATTATATAATGATCATTATTTAATTACTTTTGATAAAGAAGTTCCATATCCAGTCAGTGTCTGTATGCCATCAAGAGGAAGACGAAAACTGTATCTTGTATTAGTCATTAATATATAAATTTTTGAAGCTGCGCATATTTTTACGAATTTAAAATAGATATTAAGAAACTAAAACGGAAGAATCTTTCCTTTTATATATTGTGCATGTATTTGAAACATAATAAAATTGAGCTTACATAAGCTAAGAAACACATTGAAATTGTTAATGAAAGAAAGAATTTTAAAGATGACAAAAATGAATCATGAGACTTTTAATTTTTTATAGTAGTGATTTGGGGCTACAGGAAAATGAGAGTGGAGAACATCTTTAGATGATATTGAGCTAGGATGCTGATTTCTCTTGAAAACTGGAGTGATGTTTGGTTCACAGTCTCACGGGTTATTTTTCCAGAATGGCTAAAAGGTCAAACGTTTTACAGCCATATAAATATTACTCGTTTTGAGACAATTCTAAGAAAACCCTGCAAACATCCACACAATCACAGATAATAACCAAATTTAATGCAATCCTAAATCTTTCTTAAAAAGTATAATTATTTTACGTTATTCTATCTATTTAGGAATTGCAAATGTATTATTGGGCATAAAGAAACTACGTCACATTTCTAAACAAATGAGAGAAGATGATAGTTATGTAATAAGTTATTTAATATAATATTTATCTAATATTGCAACATAACTACTTAGTCTGAAAATTTTCCGATACAATTAAAAACATAAATAACATGTTGGAATAATTTTACTATATGGTAAGATGTGGCAAGCAATGATGTAGAGAAGGGAAAACTACATGATCGTAATCGACACAACTAGAATAAGGAGGAAAACTTTTGAATATATAAGAAATTTCATTCTACACTGTTTTTAGCAATATAGACTAAACAACTTACATGTGCGACACAAAGGTAAACCCAAACCAATGACTAATGATAACTTCATCCTTCTTACGCTCTTTCTCTATACAAGCAACGCCAGCCACCTGTATTTCCTATGAGAACAAACAATTCATAAGGAAATACTAGGAAAATTTCTCTATATTCCGTAATTCTCCTATACAATTATTAAAGATATAACCAGTTTTAAGAGATTTTTAACATATTCATGTTAATAACCAACGAGAGTATATCTGTATTAAGTGAAATCAAAGTGTGAAAGTATGGGCAAGAATAAAATCAAGGTCTGGAGACCAAAGAGTCGCGTGCTCTAACTTATCTGATTTATGACCTTGCGACCTTCAAAACTTTCAATAATTGCAGGTGTACCCTTGAGAGGAATTTGGAAATAATATGATTGAAAAATAATGTAAAACAACATAGGAGCTTCAAATTTCGTTATAATGGGCCGAATAGTTACGAAGTTATTGCCCCCAAAATAAATTAACTGGCTAACCTTGGGAGGACTTTGGCAATTATATCATTTGACAAAAAAATAAAAACATCGTGGGTATTTTAAATTTATTAGAATCGGCCGTATAGTTATGATGTAATTGCTAAAACTAAATAATTAGAGAGCTAACTTGGGAGGGCTTTGGCAATTAGATAAATCGAAAGAAAATTAAAAGCAACGTTAGGGATTCAAACTTCGTTAGAATCGGTCTAATAGTTATGATGTTATTGTCAAGACAAAATCATTCCTAGAATAACTTTAGGGGTACCTTGTTAATTATATCATTCGAAAGAGAATGTAAAACAATATGAGAGTTAAGGTGAATAGTTATGATGTTATTGCCAAAACAACATAATTCCCCACCTAATATTGGAAGAACTTTGGCAATTATATCCTTCGAAAGAAAATGTAAAACAGCATAAGGGTTTCAAATTTCGTTAGAATCGGCCAAATAAGCACAATGTACTAGAAAAACAAAAAGAAATAAAACGGGAACCGACCAACTGACCGACAAAGTGAGATGTAGATTCACCTGCGATTAGACTCGCACGCCATTAAAAATTCACTGGGAAATGAAGTACTTTCTCCTGGGTGAGCTAAAATTGCAACACCCTATAATATAAAGGCACGGATGGTAAATGAAAAAACAACTCAAACCTGATTAATTTAATACTTTGTCTTTTATTTAGTATTGATTGTGGTTGTATTGGGGATTAATCTTTTTCCTTTGCATCTATTGAACTTTTAATTTTTTGTCAGGCTTTTTATTCCTATAGATTTTGTTGTTGCGTAATTAAGCCAATTAGGTGATTGAATAAAACCATATTGAAAAACGAAAATAAGAAAATATAAGCATTTTAAAAGGCAAATGGTAAAGGTTAAATTGAATAAAATTTGAATTGAAATTTAATCAAATCTTAATAAAATTTAATATAAATCTAGGTTTAAAATTTAATTTGATCAGAATTTCAGTTTTATGTAATTGAAGATAATGCCAGCACTACTTAACTAATGAGAAAGGAAAAAGGAACCTAACCCACTAAACTACCGATAATATACCCATTGAAAAACGAAATAAACATGCTTTGTTTTTACAGGAATAACAGGGAAAATAACAAAATCCATGTGGAGGAGAACGACAGAAAACAAGATTTTTTATATCCCCAATTCCAACTTTTAGCGTTTTTATCACCTCACAAATACCGTCAAAATAAGACAGTTCAAACGAGTTTCATTACTTTCACATCAAAATCATCCCTCAAAAGAAAAAAAATGCAAGAAATAAAGACAAATATTTGAAAAAATTTCACATTTATCCCCTTCCCTTCTAAAACTAACTTTCTCTTCAAAAGTAGAAATAATAATGCGAAGAAAGAAAATTTGTAATAAAAACTCATTATTTTAGCAACGCTTTGTTTATAGAGTCTTTTAAACGATGCTTCCCTGACATTCGGCGAAATGATAGTGGCTGCTATTTTACTCGAGTGTTCTTCCGCGGAAACTACCTTAAAATGTTTTCCTTCTCAAGGTGGTAAAAATTGGATGTTTGGTGGAATTCACAGGGAAATAGTATTTTCATTATTCTTGCTGTTTCCATTATAAAAAAGGACTGCATAATTTAATCATTGATTTTATATATATATATATATATATTTATTCATAAGATTATCATAAGCACGTTTCACCCAATTGTAGGGCATACTCCCAATAAAGCTTACTGTAATCTTTGTTTCGCATAGGATTCTGCCCTGTTGCTCGAGCTATTAAAAAAAATCATCTCCTCGCGTTAATTGAGATCTCGTATTCCTTTGGGATCTATTTGAATCTCTGTTTCTTTACCTTTTACCTTGCTTAAATCCCTTACAATACATCAAATTGGTATGGCACAACTCTTTCCTGTCTTTAAAGAAAGAATAATTGAATGGATACCAATAACAGATTTGTTTTGGTTTTAAGATTTATTCATATTATACATATTTCTATATTTTCAAACTTATTTATATCAGACTGTTTCATTAAAGATAATAAAAATAAGGTTTCTCGCCAGATCCTCAAGATCAACGATTTCTGAAATCAAAATCTTGCACCCTAATCAAAGCTGATTTGCACTCCATTTGGGTGTGAGCACCGCCAATTAAGAACCAATGACGTGTGCATTAATGTGTTCAGCTTAAGATTTACTCCTTGCACATCCTTAGCTTCTTCCGGAACTAGATTTTATCAATATTTACAGATATAATTTATTATTCACAAGTGTTTATGTTTTCATTCCTGTATCATTTTGTGATAATTCTATTTTTTTTCTTCTATAACTTAAGACCAGTCAGCTGCTTTGATTAAATACTTGTATTTTAAGCACAGACGTGTATTCTAGATTTGAAGATGTAGCAAAGTTTCTTCGTGCTCTCAAGTTTAATACTATTTCTTCTTTTGAAATATTTTTCCTATTCCCCAAAAGAGTCACTATGTTAAGGAAACGAAATATTCTACCTGCCCTAAAAGTAGATTTTGGCAATAATGTATTTACCTTAAAAACATTTTGTTCTATAAACCGAGATAATCTTGGATTTCCAAAAAGAATTAAAAGATTCCAATCACAAAGTTTTCTCTATTAAAAGTATCATAGTAAGGCAAAATTGTTATGCTAGTTATATAGTGTATATATATATTTAATAATAATCACGATAAAACAGTCTTAAAAGAATGAATATTTTTATATGCTTTAAGTATTTTATTTTCAGATATGCTTTGCTTTGCTTTGGAGTTCATCGAGATCAAAATGTATGGTTTTCTAGATCTTCAGCTATCAATAGTTTCATGCCCCTGAATCCAAAGGATAGTTGGGAAGAATTAATTGACGCCGCATTCACCAACATTTTAATGGATATTAAATCCAGTGATTCATAAACAGCTAATTCAACGCTGTATATATATATATATATATATATATATATATATATATATATATATGTATATATATATATATATATATATATATATATATATATGAGGAATTAAACCACATTCTCCGAAGACAATTTAATTCAGAACAGTTTCAGTGTATCTCACACCCTTTTTCAACTGACACTGGATAGAATATATAAGAGAAATGCATATAAGCATAACACAAGATCCCCTCTTTTTCCCCCAATCCCAAACTTGTGGCTAATCTGGTGGGGGGGGTGTAGGCATAAACATATTGAAGGGCTGGCATTTTACTATTGTGTTTATTTGCGATTCTATTACAGGATTAAAAAAAAATTAACCATCAGATAGATTTAAATTAGAAACTGACGATATCAAGCTCGATTCTACGATTCTTCTCTTAACATAGTTAGCCGATTTAAATAACATTTTATTTTCATTGAAATCGATCGTATGATTCTTTTCTCGAGCAAGGCAAAATATTTCACTACTTTCGCTGCCCACTCTAATATCTCTTTTGGGTTCGTACAATCTCTTGTCTAGATTTCTTTTCGTTTCCCCTATATAAACTTTATGGCAATCGTTGCATGGTACGGCATATACTCCTATGTTATGATGTTCTTTGGGTTTCCTGGCCATCATCAATTGGTTTAAGGAATTATAATATTTAAAGGCTAGATTAATACCCGCTTTTTCAAATATGTCCTTTAAACTATTTAATTTATTATTAAATGGCAATGCTATACATTTGTTGAAGTCATTAGTGCGGGAAAGCTTATTACCATAGAATGTTCTCCTAGCTGCGAAATGGGCAGACGATATGAACCAATCGAGGTAATACAAATTAGAAAAATGGTCCTGATAATGACAATTTCTTCATCTAAATAGGAAGGATGACATATTTTGTATGCTCTAAGGAAAAGGTTCGAAATTACCGATTTTTTAACAGTATTATCGTGAAACGAAAAATAATGTATATAGGCATTCGAGTGGGTTGGTTTCCTATACACGTCAAGTTTTAATTCATGTTGATCTTTATTAATGAGGACATCTAAAAAGGGTAATCTATTATCATATTCCCATGCATATTAAAATTTGATGGAGACATGCAAATTATTCAAATTATTAAAAAAGGTATCAGAATCATGTCCATTAGGCCATACAGAAAATACATCGTCAATGTACCTTAACCATATCAAGTTAGGGGGAGAAATTGTGGGAAGGAGTTCAGTCTCAAAATATTCCATGAATAGACATGCCAATTTCAGAGATAAACTATTTTCCAAGCCAAGGCCAAATATTTGTCTATAAAACTCATTATTTACTCCAAACACATTGTCAGAGAGACATAATTCAACTAAATCGATAAATTTACTCGTAGAAATGGGAAGATCCAAATTAAGTATTCCACTTGATATCATTTTATTCCTGGCCATCCGGGTAAAGATCTAAAAACACTATCAGAAAACAATTTGAGACACTCATCAACAGACGGATAATCCAAAACCGGACATCTGCCTAGCTAATTTTAATCTGCCTTTTAGCTATTTTATGACATAAGTAGAGGTCCCTTGTAGTGACCATACTTCAAATTTAATGCATATAAACAAACAACCAATACCAATCCCTTTGAGAAAATGAAAGGCATACCACAAAGCGGATTGGGATAAGTGCAAATAATAACATGCGACGTACGTACCCGCCCCGTCCAGGGAAGCCATTCTAGAAGAAATCGAAGAGGAGTTGCATATGATTAGAAAAAATTTTAAAAGAGCCAAGAAGGGGGCCATCACATTTATATAACTTATTTCAAACCATCCAGCCATTAAGATGGACACCCGAAATGGTAGCATTGAGCAAGGAGGTCAGCCCGACGGCAGAAATTATAAAAGAGTCGGTCTATCAGGGGAGTCATACAACCCTCTAAGCAGATAGTAAAAAGAATTAATATTACTAATTAACGAGAAATGGAATGAATATATATAGAAAATAGATGTAGAAGCATCCTCAGGTGAATTTCGAAAACATATTAGCCGATTAAAAGGATCCAACAAACACTTTACAAGAAGAGGCTAAGATACAGGCAATTTACAGAAGGCACTCAAAAGATTTGTTCAAATTGAATTCAAACATCAAATCGTGGCGAATTAAATTTAAAAGAGAAGAGAACATACTCCTTCTACGATGTCTAAGAAGACAGAAGCAACAGCGATTAAACTGATGAGGCAATTATATCCGAGGAAATATAAGACAGGATAAAGAGCTTCCGACAGAGACCCCCGTGCAGATCGGAAATCACCAGATTCAATTCCAATGACGCTCTCCCAAACATAGTGGAAGGAGTAAGAAACCTTTTCTATGCGTTCTTAAACACGGGATACTCACCCGATAGAATGAAATTAGCATGATATTTAGCCCTAAGGCGGGAAATCACAGAGATTAATTGGGTAACTAACACCCTATAACTCTACTAGATTTTCTCCATTTTGTATGGAAAAAAAATAGTCAACAACAGACTTCAAAATACCTCAATGCTACCGACTCAAGGAACATCTGACAATTTTACTTCAGAAAAAAAATAAACACGGAGATGGCCCTAAATGTCATGCTAGAGAAGAGTGCGAAAGTAAAGAGAGAGAAAATGAGCGTGCACATAGTCTCCCTGGACGTGTCCATGGCCTTCGACAAAGTTTAGCAGAGGGGTGTAAATTAAAGATACTCAAGCTAGGGATGAACACCAAGATCGAAAGGATATTATGCGATTAGTTAATGAAGAGTCCTGCTTATGTGGAAATAGGACTCCATCAGAGAGACGAATTCGAGCTGGCTGACAGGTTGCCAACGGGCAGATGTCTAAGCCCGTTTCTCTATTCAATCTACACCGTCCCCTATAAATAAGGGCTACCTGAACATTCAATTCGCTGACTATATCAGCCAGCTGGTAGTTTGCCTTTACAGGAACAGAGACTTGCAAGCTAGAATGACTGCGGAAGAAATAAGAATTACCAATAGATAGGAAGAAAAATAGAAAATTAAAACCAATTGGGATAAATTTAAGATGGAACCCATGTAAGCGAGGAGCCTCTCCGATAAATAGGTAGAAGGAGAGCGCTAATAGTGTAAGGTGCACGTTACCGGTTTGGTAAATCGAAGAAAAAGCGTACGAGTATTACTATACGAGTTAAGAATCCTCAGCATAAATAACAAGAGGAAGATTTACCAGGCCATAATACAATCCATGATTATTTATCCAACCATAGCGATGCACACGATCTCGCGAACAACTTATTATAACGCCAAAGACTACAGAACAAAACTATGTACACAATAACACACACTATAATATGACAATTAAGAAGACAACGAGCCCTTTTTAGGGAGGCGAAGATAGAGCCACTCGAGAGAATAATTATGAATGAGCCAGAAAAATCATAGAAATGATGCAAACAAAATAGGAATGGATTTATCCAACCAAATTGCAACTAGAGAAAGATGAAGAACACACAGATTATTCCCGAGTTTCCCAAGGATTGATGAGAGAGGAGAAGAAAAGGAAAAAGAAATCTAGACTTAGAAAAAGAGAAGACTACTTGACGATGAGTGAGATTAAATAGATATATGAAGCATCACCCGTGAATAGCCTATAGACAATTATAACTCAAATAAGTACTCTTCCAATGAACGAATCAAAGAGTACAGTGATTCATTTGTGAGACTGGTTGAAAGTTCGAAAATTTCTGTGTTTAATACAAATTAGACTTTATATTTTTTCGATGTATATTTTACCGATTAACATAAAACTCATCTCCATCTGTTTGTGGGTTCGCTTTTTATAAGTTTTTAATAAAGTATAAACCCTTTTGGCATCTTCTGTAGTAGGGTTATATTTAACTCGATTAACTTTAGTTCATAATGCTAAAACCAACTAAGAGCCTTAAAAATATATTGGTGTAAATTTAATTTTATTATTTAATTTCAAAGTTTAAATCGAAAATTTTCTCTAGATGTTGGAATATTTGAGCAGCAGAAAAATTGTTATAAATTACAAATGTCTTAAGTCTAAATTAAAGTTGCACTATCATTCGTTTTAGGATGAAAAATTCTACTTAGTAACTTCAATAAATTTGCACAAGAAGGATTGGTATATTCATCATTATCATTGTAATCATTATTAGATGATTTATAATAAAGTATTTATGTTATAATTGCCTTCTTTTTTAAAGTTTGTGTTTTTCATTTTTGAGATCTTCAGAGCATTGACAATGAAGCTGATTGGACAGCATTTTCTGAAGAACACCTTATTTTTCTCTTGTGTTTTATTGTTATATTACACTCTTAACGAATAGAACTAAATATTACTTTACGTAATAAAATTGCATAAATATTTTTATTATACAAAATTATATTATAACTCTCTGTTTATATCTTAAATGTTCCGTCATATGGGTACAACAGATTTTAGCCAGACTAGACCGAAAAAATTCCGAGAGAAACCCATCATTCAGCTTCCAATAAATAGTATACTACCTTAACTAGTTAATACCAAAAGGAATATATCTCTCTATATTTTACCCAGCATAAATAAAAAAAACATTTCACTAAAATTCCATAATAGTGCATCAATAGAAGCAACAAATTAACCTTCTCAAATTTATTTGAGAAACTGAAACAATGCTCTATCTATACATTTTTAAGACACCATTACTGAATAAAACTTTTGTACACCTTCTTCACGAGGAGTTTGTTTGTGAGCTGAATCCGCTTCCACGAGATAATTTTTCAATAGGTCATTACTTTGTCCTAATATTTCATTGGCTGACAAACGCGATGGGTCACATTTAAAGTCATACAGGTTGCCTGAGGTAAATTCAAATTGGTGTCCTAAGTCTGAGAATTCCCCTTACGGTCCCTCTAACTCATGAAAATTGTGTCAAGAGTAAAGATCAATCGTGGAGTACGCAGAAAGATCAAATTTAGTGCCCAAACCAGGTAGGTAATGCTAGTGAGAGACAAATGTTGGATGCGTGCATCTGTAAGGGAGGGTGTAATAGGAGATAGCTATCTAGAAGTTCCCAAAATGCATTACAAATGAATAGAGACGCTCGATTATCTTTGAATTAGAGCTTAAAGGGGCATACATTTCGACATTGCAGAAAGGCAATACTTTGATGCCATTATTTTGTCTCTTTTACGAGAGCGTCTATATAGGCGTATAGGTAAATGGAAATTTATAAAGACATGGAGGTGATTCTTTGTATTGAGTGATTATATATTTACATGTAGTTCCCAACTGTAGCTCTGTATGTTTTGTAGGCTTGAACTTTCGTTTGTCAGAATATTAGAAGGATACAAGGACATCCTTGTAATCTAAATATAATTAGGAGTAGAAGGAGGCCATAGTCATTAAGGGTTTAGAATGAGAACGTGTTTTACGTATTTACGTATAACGAATCTAAGGTTCTCAACATTAATAACGATTAATAAACGTTAGCATTTACTGATGTAGATTTAATTTTCATAACAAATGGAATAAAGTAAGGAAGAGTCTAAATCACAGCACTCGTGTGGTTAAAACAGCATTGACACTACCTAAATAGAATAATTCTGTGACGGTATTAATTAGCTTATTGCTTCCGAAGGGAATTTGTCTGTATTGTGACACAGGCCAACTTTATGTGAGTTAGGTACTGTGTGTATGTCTACTTGGACATTGTATGATACCCACTTTTTCACATCCAATCTTCCTCACTTTCCTCATGAAACGTCTTTACAAAATCTTTATGAGATATGTTCGTCAGTTTCTGTTATATAATTTTTTTTAATAAAACAAATCTCCAAATTTGAACCTTTGTTAGCCTTTGTTAAATATGCATTTACTCTTACCCTCTTACCATATCGAAAATGTAAATACTGCCTCAACTCGGCATTAGTTCTAAAATAAATCCCTGACAGCTTTATCATAAATTTAAGCCACCACTTAATAGCATAAAATTTTCTTATTTATTATTTGAAAAAATTTAAATGTAATTTCATCTTTAATTGAATTTAGGATGTGATAATAATCTTCCTCATACACAAAACTTTCATTTAAAACGCGCTTTTCGTTCAAATATTTAGAACGCTATTATTTAAAACAATACCTTTTTTAAACATTTAACCCTAAAATTTATAATTTAAATATGTCGTTGCTTATGATATGAGTTAGTAATCGTTGGTTTTACTGTCAGTAATACACCTTAATACAATTGAAAAATGTTCCAGTTGGAGGCTTGAAAATTATGGAAATATCCAACATTGAGCCATATAAATTATGGCAACCCTTAGACAGGAGGGAAGTGAATCGAGTATTTGCATTGAAACAGCTGGTTGAAAAGGATCATGGGGCAAAAGATGTGAAGTGTATACTGTGTTATTAGATATAGAGAAAGCTTATGGCACGAACAAGAATGCTTGGAGGGAGTGGTAAATTACTGGGTGGTAGGAGGAGATTTAAGTTTAAATTAATCATGCATTAGGATGAAAGACGTCCGGAGTGAGTAGTGTAACAAGGTTGTGTGATATCACTCAGGCTGTTCGATATCATTATGGATGGAGTCCTAAGAGAAGTGGAACGGAGGGCAAGGGTTGTGAGTGAATGAGGAATGTTAATGTATGGTCTTGCGAGTAAAATGGAGGTGGAAATGTTGAATGTAGTTATTGTCAGGCTTTGTGAGCGAGGGCATCTTAAAGTTGATACAGAAAAGAACAATGGTATTTGGGGGTAAGTGGGGTGGGTATGCTATCCAAGTCCTTGAGTGGTAGACTGGATAGTGGTAGAGGTGAGGAGGAATGTAACCGTAAGGTTATAAAGGGTAGGGAATTATCTAGTGCAATTAGACCGTTAGTGAATGGTAAAGGTTTGAATGTGGAATGTGCTAGGAAAGTGCAAGAAAGTAAGATGGTGCCAACAGTGGTACGAGGGGTGGTCCATAAGTTTGGCAATTCGGATATAAGGAAACGAGATATAAGGAAAAGTGTTTTATTATTTTTCAATATAACTACCCTCGACTTCAATGCACTTGCGCCACTTGTCCCTTTGGCTTCGAATTCTCGACAACCAGAAATCTTCCGACTGCTGTTCAATCCACTCCTGGACGGGAAGTTGGACATCTTCATCGTCCCCAAACCGGCGACCACGCAGTGCAGTCTTGAGGTGGCGGAATCAAATGTAGTCGCTAGGGGCCAGATCTGGGCTGTCGGTTGAGCTCCTAGAATCCACACTCGCACAGGGCAGCTTGTGCAACTCTAGGCCTTGTGGACTTTGACAACATTTAAGGCGATCATGGGTCGTGATGTTTCTAGAGAACCAACGGGCAGAGATCTTGGTCATGGTCAAATTGTCGTGGATGATGTTGATAACACTTCCATGTGATATTCCAAGTTTTCACTCAATTTCTTTGACCTTTAGCAGTCGATTTTTAAGCACCATCCTCTCTACACGTGCCACATTGTCTTCGTTGGTCACGTCTGACGGGCATCCTGGACGGTGTCATCTTCAAGGGACTCACGACCATGGCTGAACTCCCTATTCCAGCGCGCAATGGTTGCATAGAAAGGGGCGATTTCGGTGTACAATGCAACCATGCGTTCATGGATCTCTTTTGATTTCTTACCTTCCTTGGTAAAAATTTGATCAATTCGCGGTGCTCAACCTTCTACATTGTTGAAATATTTGTGACTGATGATCTGCGATCAGCTACTGCTTCTTAAATAGACAAGGCAGGATTGTGCGGCTGCAGGTGCTGACTTTCCACAAACACCCATCTCCCTTCCTCTGTTTTGTCCTACCGATTCTCAAAACATATTGACCGTCCCTCGTATATTGGTTTGAGACTATGGTATGAAAGAAGGAAAGATCTCTATGGATAAGTTGAGAGGAATGCTTGGTGTGCAAAAATAAATAGAGTAAGGAAAAACTGGGTAATAAGTGTGGATAGGGTGAAGAAAGGTCAAATGGAGTTTTGTATGAAAGTGTTCTGAGGCTCTAAGGATATATAAAAAAAAAGTATGAAGATAGTATTGAAAATATAATTCTAGAGCGAGTGTGTGGGTGTGATAATGAGTGGATGACCACATAAAATATAGAATGAATATATAAATTATTGTTTTAGTTAAAAAAGAAAGAGTTGATTCAGGATCGAATGGATTATATTGTATATGATACGTGATCCTGAAGGGGGTTTTGTGAATGCACGTAGTAAGAGCCTTCTGTCATGACTGGACTAAATGTTCCCAAACATAGAACCCCATCGTAATGTATGTCCAATTTGGCTTGGAAAAATGATATTTGGCTTTTGCTTGATATGAAATATGAGAACTAATTCAGAGAGGACGAGTATGTACTAGTGACATTGAAAAGTGCCAAACCCAATTTGACCGAAAAGATGAAGAGAAGTCTTCTGAATGTGAATTAGTTTACGCATCACTGCACGAGAACCGGTTTATTTCTTTGTGATAATCTTTCCCTGTGTTCTTCGGATTCACAGCCTTGATTTTTGTTGGGGATACCCGAGGACCTTGATGATAGTGACCACCTTCCAATTCAAATATCATTACTCAGGCTACTGCCGCCTGAGAAACCGCCTAAGAGGTGTTTAGATCGGGTGGTTTGAATTTCAGTAATTTCTCTGTTCCAGTCGAGCAACTTTGAGTTGGTTGATAAGGCCGTTGAGTTCCTCTTGTAAACCTC
This sequence comes from Ceratothoa steindachneri, assembly GCA_963969495.1. Taxonomy (NCBI): domain Eukaryota; kingdom Metazoa; phylum Arthropoda; class Malacostraca; order Isopoda; family Cymothoidae; genus Ceratothoa; species Ceratothoa steindachneri. The sequence continues at coordinate 44,078,616 of OZ018323.1, read as the reverse complement.
ATCGTTGTGGGCATAAATACTGTTTCTAGACCATCTTGCTAGTCTGCCGAATATGGGAAGTCTCACAAAGAGAAGTGATATGCCTACATATGAAATAAGTGCCACCCAAACGATTTCACTGTCGGTGAATTTAGATAAGCTAGGGCTTGGTTTGGCTATGTTTTGAATCACGCCCTCTGCTCCTTTTGATTGGAATAGGTGTCTTTACTTAGCGGGAAGACTCCTATTGCAGAGTTTTGTAAGCAAGTAGAAAGGAAACCGCGTATGTGACGGAGAATTTCTCACCCGCTTTCTCCATATTCTCTAACCCGGATGCTGCCCAACAAGCATTAAATGCACGCCATTATGTATCATGGAAAACAACAGCACGATGCAGGCTAGGGAACGCCTCCTAAATCTCATATCTTACTCTTATGAGATCGTCTATTTCACGAACAGTTTGAGGCGGATCCCTTTCCTGCCTAATAGGAAAAGAAGAAGGTGTGCCTCAGCGAAGTGTCCTCAGTGTCGCACTATTTGCCTTGAGCCTCAACAATATTATCTCATTGTGACTTTAAGATGATTTTGCTACGCTCTGCGTACACGACTTTTCAATTTCTTTTGAAACGGCCTACAAGCTAATTCTAAAACTTTGACACAAACGGACATTGAAACAAATTTCTAGTTATGCCGAAGCGCACAGGGTTCGGTTTTCCGGGATCCAGATTGAGGTATTGGACTTTTAATGCCGTCAACGGATCTACCCCGATCAGCACTTGTTCTTAAACAGGCTTTACCTGGGAATGGTGGATTTGCACTGTCTCTTAGGCGTGTTTTTGACCGATGTCTCACTCGGCTGGCCCATATACGCAACATTAGGTGCTTTTATACCCAAGCCATAGACATTCTTGGTTCCGTAATGTTCAGTACATGTT